>JAJPUD010032443.1:0-11918 GCA_023553655.1 Myrmecobius fasciatus
AATTTTATTTTTCAATAAATTGGTGTCTTTTTCATATCTCTTTTGCAGGGCATCATATCTTTCTTGCAAGATATTGTATCCTTCTTGCACTGATTTCAGTTTATTTTCCCATTTATCCTCCAGCTCTCTTTTGAAGTTCTTTATGCAATCTTCCAGAAAGGCCTTTTGAAAAGGGGACCAGTGATGGTCTTTAATACCTTCATCTGGTATTTTATCTAAAGGAACCTCAGCATCTGGGGTCAACGATTCTTTGCCTTGATAAAAGCTGTCTATGGCGCGAGCTCTCTTTTGCTTCTTCATTTTTTTTTTACACAGCTGTGGATATCTCTTTAAGGTAGGGGAAAAAAAAACGGCCGCTGAAAAGCTTTGCCCTGGGGCACTTCGTCGAGTTAACTTAAGGTGCTGGGCCGGTGGGGGCTAGGACTAAGTCCGAATTACTCCTTAAACAAGGCAAGTCTGCCAGAACACCTGCCTCCAATCAGGGCAGAGTGTCCTGAGTGCCTCAGATAAACTCCAGGTGTTTGGAATTTGGAGTTTGGAGTTTGGAATTTCTGCCAGGATGAGCTAAGCTGAGTCCCACCCTCACTTCTGGCCTACACAGGAGTTTTCTATTTATCTCTCTGTCCGAGTCCAACTAACCTTATATGAAGTTATCCAGAGAGCAGTGTCCAAATATTTCTGAGTTCGTTGACTTGAAGATCAGTTCAGAGGCTTATTTTATTGTTGATTTGAGAGAAGATCGGAGGAGAGACAGAAAGTCACCTTTTCACTCCACCATCTTGGCTCCGCCCCCTTCTCCATAAGCATCATTTTTCAAGAAATTATCAAGTAAAACTGAGATTTTAGATTTAGAGATTTTAGAATTAGAGAGTAAAATAGAAATTGAAAGAATCCATTGATTACTTCCTGAAAGAGCTCTAAAAGTTAAAACTTCCAAGATTAATATAATGAAATTCTGAATTCCCAGGTTAATGAAAAAAATATTGCAAGCATCCAGGAAAAAAAATTATATTTGAGAAAGCAATGGAGCTAAAGTTACAAATAAGAATCGCCTACTCAGCAAAAGTGAATATAATCCTTCAGGGGGAAAGAGCATTCATGATGAAAAGACAATAACTGTGTAGAAAATTTGACTTCAAATATAGAACTCCAGAAAAGCATCAGGAGGTTCCTCTGCTGGCATTCTCACATGGGGAAAATGAGGCATTGTTGGTAGGATTATGAATAGATTCAATTATTCTATAGAGCCCAAAGGGTAAAACCATGCATATTTTTTGACCTGATAATACTGCTACTAGTTAAGTAAGCCAAAAGAGTTTTTTAAAAAAGAAAATGACCTGTATGTACAAAAATGTTATTCCAACTCTTTTCTCAGATCAAAGAATTAAAATTTGAGAGGATTCCCATTAATTAGGCAATGGTTGAATTAATTGTGATAAGTTATTATGATGGAATATTATTGTTCTATAAGAAATTATGAGCTAGATGATCTCAGAAAACCTAAAAAGTCCCCTATGAGCTCATGTAAAGTTAAATGTACTATGTATAAAATAATAATAGCAACACTGTGGGAAGGATCAGCTATGAATGACTTAGCTATTCTCAGCAATACAAAGAGCTGAGTCTACTTTGAAGTAGTTATGCTATCCATACTCAAAAAAAAAAAAAACTAATTGTGTTTGAATAGAGATTGCAGCATACTTTTTTAACTTTATTTTTCTTGAGGTCTTTTTCTGGGGGAATAAGGTTTGAGAGAGATTTGTATTTTTACCCAATGTTACTTTTATGAAAATGTTTTACATAACTTCATATATGCCCTTCAATAGGGAGGGGGGTGAGAGAAGAAGGGAGACAATATGTAACTTAGAGTTTTGCAAACAAATGTAAAGAATTGTTTTACATATAACTAATAAAATAAAATATTAAATCAGACAGTTAAAAAAAAGAAAAATATATAGGTTTTATGTTATTTGATTTATTTTTATTAAATACCACTACCATCATTTATGATTCTTTCAAGTGCAATAAAATTTCTCACATTATTTCTTTTTACATCTTCATTGATTGTCATCAGGTCACCCCTTGCAGTTTTGTAATCTGGAAACAACAAACAAGCAAATAAGTACAAATAACCTACAAACAATTTTCTTTGAATAATAGAAAATAACTACAAAAGGTAAGGCACTAGAATTAAGAGGGGTTGGGAAATTTCCTGTTAAAAATGTTATTCTAACTAAGATTTGAAGGAGTGTGTGTGTGTGTGTGTGTGTGTGTGTGTGTGTGTGTGTGTGTTAGGTAGGAGAACCAGGAGAGTGTCGTATCCCAAAAACTCAGAGAGAAGAGAGCTTCAAGAAAGAAAGTTGAGCACCAATACCAACAGTCTCAGAGAGGTCAAGGAACTTAAGAATTCCAAAAAGATGACTGGACTGGCAATTAAAAACTTGAGAGAGAGAGAGAGAGAGAGAGAGAGAGAGAGAGAGAGAGAGAGAGAGAGAGAGAATTTCAATGAAATAATGAAGCTCAAAAGCAATTAATTACAAGATGTTAAGAAGTGGGTGAGAGGAGAGAAGATATACACATTTATTGGAGGTAGTCTTTTCTGGGCTTTTGGCCACAAAGGACAGAAGAGATATAAAATTATACTGGGGTGAAAAGATCAAGTGAAGATTTGTTTGTTTTCATTTTGGGGGGTATTTTTAGATGGGACTGATATGGGAGAGGAATTGGAATTATATGAAAAAATAACAACGTTTGTTAATGGAAGACAGAGGGAGAGGGAAAAAGTCATTTTTTTTTTGTAGTCAGATTTTGGAATTTCAGAATTCTTCAACATGGAGAGAACATATTCATTGGTGATGGCAAGATCAACGGTATACCCATATTTGTGTGTGGCTAACGAGCAATTAATGAATCAATTGAGGATCTGAATATTTAAGGTGTTTGAGGGAAAGTTATTATTTATGTGTTTTGAAGTCCCAAATAGAATTTGTCTATTACAATATCATTTATCCTATGTCTGTGAAAGTTCACAAGATGAATTAATTCCTCTTCTGAACAAATCATGTTTTGTTTTTTTTTTCATCTATTTGTATACGATCTGGGTGTGGTTTACAAAACAAATGGAGAAGTATTATGGGCTCTCATTGTTTAAGCAATTTCTTAATAAAAATATGTAGTTCCCAATTATTTCTCATTGGCTTATTTATAAATACCACTAGGAGCACAATGTTTTCTAATACTGCTGGTGCTGCATAATTTTAACTTGATTACTGAAAGAAATGTTTCCAAACCTATTGTATTATATGTAATATAACTATCTTGATAAGAAAGCCCCTTATGTTTCTAGAGGGTTTTCTCTTCAATGTAGTTATAAGTAAAAGGTAGAAACTATATTTCCCAATGTTCTTGTTTATAATATAAGAAGCAGTAGGCTCATACTAAACTTGAGGGGATGGATGGTATATTATTATGGACTTATATGGCTTGCTTTTGTTCATGAAAGGTAGATACGTCAGTCTTCAAAGGTAAAAAGGATTCTCCTATGCTCCTGTTTTGTATCAAATAGTACTGCACATTTCTTTCTTTGAGACTCTAGTTTTTGCTCCCCTCCAAGAAATATTTCCTTGAATTTTTTAAGGGAAGAAAATTTTACTTTTTAGTGCTGAGAATTCATGGAATTATATCATCTAAGAAATTCAGGTAATTTGATTTCTCTGGTTAGGGACATGAATGCATTCTTACATTTTATTTTCATGATAAATGAACATATTTCTTCACTTCTATTAGCTATAAAGTGGGAAATTGTCTGGCAACAAACAAAAAATGACATTCATAAAAACAAAGATTTAATGGTTGTAGACTATTCATTTGTTTAAAATTGTTAAAATGAAGATTTTGGTCTCTATACATGGCATCATAACATCCTGCAAAAAGCAGTGGTGCTAAAAAGTCAAGGGGGGGCCTAGTTTCAAACCCAGTTTTGTGTTTGAATGTTTGAACCTTTATTTTCTAAGCCATAAAATGAGGGAGTTGGTCTCTCTGTCCTTCTGTGTAAATCAACTCAAGTTAACATATGCAATAAATACCAGACCTTGCGTTTATAATTTTTCAACCTTCCAATTTACCATCTCCCAATCAGCCCAACATCTTTCAAAAGTTGTTTTTGCTATATCCATAATTCAGTTCTGCTATTAACAACATAGCATTATGACCCCGAGTAACTTTATCTCTTTTGCTTTCAGTATGATCTCTAAACAATGGTGTAATGGTAAAAACAACCAGCTCACTGGGGGAAATACATTCATAACAAAAAAAAAAATTTGCATATTGAATGTTTTCCTTTTTTCTTGAATCTAAGCCATTAAAAGAATAAGTCAAGCCCTTATTTGCAGTGTCTGCTAATTTCCAAGATGTAAATATTCATACTGAAAGTTTAAGTGAACTTTTTTTGAGACTGAGTTGGTGCTAACACACCTCTATCTCTAAGATTCCTAGCAGCTTTCAATCAAAAGATCCTTATTAAAGCATAGAATACAGAAAGAAAGAGGATTATTCCATTAGTTTGTTAGCTGGTGGAATTGAGATAGAAATAGATTGTCATGTCAGTCATATAACCAAGTCCTTAGTTCTCAGAGATTTTTATGTATCAAAGGAAGTAGACACAAATCTGAGAATTAGCCCCATAGTCTCCTTTTGGAGAAGAGTCTTTAAAATATGGGCTCTATGTTAGGTATTCAAAGTCCAAATTCCATGTTCTGTTTTCTCTTGATCTTAATAATTTCCAATATAAAGCTGCTAATTTCTAGTCTTATTTCATGGATCAGGATTGCCCTAAACCAAAAGCATGCTGGAATGTTTCTCTTTGCTTTCCAACTATTTGATATTTGACTTTGTTACTTATTATGCTTCAATTTATAGAGTTCACTTTCACAATGTATTCAATCATCAGAAAAATGGAATGCAGAGGTTAGGAGTATTCTGATATAAGGTTGAGCATTCAATCATCAAGTTTCATTGGTTCTAAAAATGGAATTATATAACAAATCTGTTTCTATATGTGACTGACAAAAGTACACTTTTCTTCTTTAAAACAAAATAAATGGTTTTATTTAATTAGCTAAGCAAGAAAATAAGCACTTAGGTACAATTTGGCACTTAAAAAACCAAAACAGTTACAGGAACAAAAGCTAATTAAAACCTTGTCCAGTTGCTTGATTTAAGAAATAAGAAAAGTTATGTGCATGTGGGTTGCCACAAAATGTTCTACTGGCACTTAATTGAGAGTCAAGATTTAAATCCATGTCTTCTACCTCCAAATACAATGTTTTTTCATTATCTCACTACTTCTCATTCTTATCTACCATGTCTCCATTGAAACATATTAAAGAAACATTTTAAATAGAACTTAAGTATTTAAAGAGGGAAAGCAATTTCAGTATAATTTCACTTGTGGTAAAAATGGTAGAGTGGAGAGTTTGCCCAGTTTGGAGTTAACAGGAGAACTTGGCTCAATTTTTTAGTTCAGCCACATCCTGCTAGTGGGATATTTTCTTAGAAAAACATAGAAAGCTTGCATGAAATAATGAAGAGTGAAATGAGCAGAAAGAAGAGAACACTGTATACAGTAAGAACAATATATTTAAAGAACTGGGAATGGATAAGTGGTTTTGCTATTATAAACACCTAAATTAACTATAAGGACATATGAAGAAAGAAGGTTATCTGCCTCCAGAAAAAATAACTGATAAATTGAAGTATTTATAGATAATTTTAAAAATACAAATTTGAGTTTAATGTCAACCACTTATAAAGTGTCAAGAGAGTTAGGGAAGAAAAATAAAGGGGGAGGAGAAAGTTACATGATAATTTGTATATTTAAAAGTAATAGGAAGTTGTAGGTTTTCAGTTTCTTGTTCACTCTTTTTATTGTACTGTTATGAAAATGTTTGCTTTATTTCATAAATTATTTTTTAAAAGGAAAGCCCCTATAATCTCTAAACTCTAAATCCAAGTTCCTATACCCATAATTTGTACTTATTGGAAGTAAGTAACAATTTGATAACTGAGGGAATTCACAATAAAATAGGGGAAGCAATATACAGTTGTGAAAAAAAAGTATATATACATATATGTGTGTTGTATATACATATATACATAAATGCATAGATGTGTGTACATACACAAATAATCATGAAATCTCAGAGGGTAACCATCAACATTAAGAGAGGTCAGGAATGGTTTAAAATACCATCATCTTTTTCTACTTTACATGGAAATATCATTTCTTTGGTGTGGATAATAAAAATAATTTAAAATAAACTATTATTTTTAGGAAGAATAACAGTAAAAGAAATGACATTTATATAGAAATTGTGCAAAGTCATAAATTTACTTTTATTGATTCCACAGTAAGTAACAAGTTACTAAGTACTATCATAGGATTGCTGGTTTTTCAGAGTTGACATTTTATGGAATGAATTCAAACTCTCCTTTTATTTCAAATGAAAAAATTTTTTGTGTAGATGAGGCTCTGAAAAAATTCAATTTATGGAAGGATAAAGGGTTGGCACTAGAAGAAACATGAAAGGGGTCAATTGTATATTTTATTAATTGAAATAGAAACAGCAGGATAGTTGCCCTATTTTCTAGATAGGGAAAAATGTTGAAATTCTGATTTTAATTGAGTTTTGTCTTTGAAGTGTCCATATCAAAAAAAAAAAAAAAAACAAACCCTTTTACTTATTTGAAGAAAAGGTAATCCTCTGAACCATATTTTTGAAGGCTTGTTTCACCTGCTGATTTCTTAGAGTGTAAATGAAGGGATTCAACAAAGGAGCAACTGAGGTATTGAGCACAGCAACTCCCTTGCTCAAAGACACTCTTTCCCTCGCTGAGGGTTTAATGTACATGAAAATGCAGCTGCCATAAGAGAGTGAGACAACAATCATGTGGGAGGAACAAGTAGAAAAGGCCTTTTTTCTCTGATTTGCAGAAGGGATTTTCAGTATTGTCTGAATGATGTATGTATAAGAGAGTATCACTAGGGTTAAGGTGACCATGAGTGTTACCACAGCTAAAACAAATGCCATTAATTCAAGGAAATGTGTATTTGAGCAGGACAACTGCAGGATGGGAGAAGAGTCACAGATAAAATGATTAATGACATTACATGCACAGAAATCCAGCTGTAGCAGCAGGATGATGGGTGGAAAGATTATCAGGAACCCAGCCACCCAAGAACTAAGGACAAGCAATAAACAAACCCTACTGCTCATAATGGTTGTGTAATGCAATGGCTTACAGATGGCAATATAGCGGTCATAGGACATGGCAGCAAGAAGGTAAAATTCTGTCACCCCCAAGAAAATGAAGAAGAATAACTGAGCTACACACCCATCATAGGAAATGGTTTTATCCCCTGTCACAACAGTTACTAGAAATCTAGGAATACATACAGATGTGAAGGAAATTTCTAAGAAGGAAAAATTTCGGAGGAAGAAGTACATGGGGGTCTGTAAGTGGGAGTCCAGCAAAGTCAACGTGATAATGGTCAGATTCCCAGTTATACTCAATATATATGTAAGAAGAAGGAAGATGAAAAGTACAACTTGCCACTGTGGATCATCTGTCAATCCCAGCAGTATGAACTCTGTGACTGATGTATGATTTCTCATTTTTATTTTTTCTCCTTTGGTCAGGCTTTATTTATCTTCCTGCCCAGAGAACTGAGGTGAAGAAACAAAAGGTTTAGCAAATATGAGATGAATGTACTATTGAGTTAATAAAAAAGAATTTCATCTTATTATTAATAGTTATGTTTTTTCTAGAAAGCATCTTCAGCACACATAGTAACAGTAATATTTTAACAATGATCAACTATGAAGGAATTGATGAATAGAAATTGATGAATGATGAAGGGAAATAAAGATTAGTATAAAACTTTTCTATTCTTAAAATAATCCTTTTCTTGAGACTGTATTTGGCTCCCAGTAGAATGGATATAACCTTAAAGAGCTAGGAATGTTCCCTTGAGCATTCTGCTTTCAATTAATTGCTTAATCATACACAAATTTGTCAGACTCTATTTTCATTCTGCAGTACTTTTTGGGTTTGCTAACTTATGTGCAAAATAATATTTTTTGTTTATTTACATTTTAATGTACTTTTATTCATAAGTTTACCTTTTAAAAATGTTTTAGATATATTCCCTGGGCAAATCTTCTGGAATTTTGTAAATTAGTTCACATTTACTCAACTGTCATTCTTAAGTTTATAGATTTTATATTATTTTATTCTGAATATCTTTCTAGATTAGTTTTCATATATCTAAATCTATCTATATATAACACTATTTATTCTATCAAATACTTTAATTGCCCTTCTCTAATTTCATTGTCTTTCTTACTTGTATGGAACCTAAAAATATATATATATATTTACAGGCCAAAATAAAACATAGTTTTACAAAAAGACATTTTATTTTTCATTCCTGATTCTGCTACTTATTTCCTATCAATATGAATTTAGAGAAATCGCTTAACCTTCTTCAGAACTCAATTTAATACTCTGTATCATTAAGGTGTTCAAACTAGGTGATCTCTAAGGTCTTTATCATTCTAATTCTATAGTCTTGTGGAACCTCTTCTGATGCCTAGTATTTTGTTGATCTTTTTGGTCACAGAAAAAAAATTATTACTGAAGAACTGTATACATGATATTGAGATCATTTTCCTAAATCTATATCTGTCACTAATAATTTGATTTACAGATTCTTCATAGTCCACAAATCTTCTGCTCTTCCTATTTACAATGTGTTTTTCTCATGAGATTTCAAACAATTATTTTGGTGGAATGCCCTAATGTTATTTTATAGAGTTCTACCAAAATGGGAAGGAAACCTTTTTCTGAGTTCAAGATGTTTCTCTTATTCTTTTTTTTTCTTTTCCTTCCTTTCTTTAAGATATTCTATCTCTCATTTTCTTTCTTCCTCCCTCCCTCCCTTAATTTTTCACTTTTCCCCTCTTTTTCTTCCTCCATCCTTTATTCCCATCTTACCTCCTTCTCTTCTTTATTCCTTCCATCTATCCTCCTTCTTTCCTTCCTTTTCCCTGTCACTCTCCCAGCATTTCTTAATTCCTGTCTGCCTTCCTTCTTATCTTTGTTATCTCTTCTTTTCTTTTTGTTTTACATCATTGTCATTTCCCAATTACTCCTCCAAACTACACATTGTAAGAAATGAGTATAGTCAAGCAAAATAAAGCAATTTAATTTTACATTTTAAGTATTGAGAAAATTGACCACAATATCAGCCATATGTACAGAATTCATACTGCAGAAATGTTATTTATAATCAAAGTCAAAATAGGATTACTGTAATTTAAGATAGGAGTCCTTAACCTGGAGTCCATAAATTTCTAAGGAATGTTTGAATAGGTCCTATCCTATCCTGGATAAGAAAACATTACATTATTTTGCCCATTAACCTTTAAAGGAAAGTTAGCAGCTAATTTTTCTGAAATTATAAATATAGATAGCCAAAATATTGTGAGAAAAAGGTTCATAGGCTTCATTAGACTTTAAAAAGGATCCATTACACATACCTGAAAGGATAAGAGTCCTCAGTTAAGAATGTCAGTTATTCAATTAGTTGTACAAAATTTCCTACTTATTGCCTAGGCTTTTAACATTTTAAACTAACCGTGTTTGTATCATGTAAACTCACTAATATATGTGGGACTAGAAATGAGCAGGAACTAATTGGACTTAAGCTAGAATGCCAATACCAATATAATACAGTATATTCCAAAAGATCACCTATAATCCTGTTCCCAAGGCAGGAAAAAAATTAACCTGGTAAGGTAGGAACTATAGAAAATTTCTTTTCTGTATATATTTTGGTAAAAATTCAATTTCTAATTTATGAAGCATCAGATAACTCTTAAAAGGAAAAACACACATAGACATATAGGAAAAATAGACATGCCATGATTTTCTGTTGCACAGTAAGTTAGAAAAAATACTTAAACACGATGACAAAAAGGATCACATACTTTCCAGAAAATCCTTGATTGATCAATTTCAATTTTAATCTTGAATATTCCCTTTGGTTTGCATAAATTGAGGTCAGTGGTTAATGTTTAATTTATAAAAATTTCACAATTCCACAATTGTGAAATATACTCAAATGCCAAATACTAACATAGCTTGAGTAGGAAACTTTCTCTTCAGCATAAGGGAACACTTACCAACTGGCCTTTACACTCCTATTTCAGACACTTCCCCAACTCTGAGATCCTGTCCCATCTCACCAGAAATACTCTAGAAAATGTTTTCTTGATAATTAGTAGCAAGAGAGTTTTGCCTTGAATGGAACAGAATGCAAGGTATTTTCAAGTTTTTGGACAGTGAGAGCTGTTTTCCTATACATTTTAAATCCAAAACCCAAGGGATAAGCACAAAAGAGACTATGGAGATGCACATTCTCTAGGCACCAAGTAAAAGACAATACATTGAATCTTCGTTAACATATAACTTAGAAAAGGGAATTTATGGGTTGGTGCCCATGGAATACATGAAGCTATGGAATAAATAATATGGGGTATCATTGAATAAGAAGAATATTCCATGATAGAATAATAGGTATACATCTTTTAATTTATACTATTTCTTTTGTAGGCCAAGTGATATTGCCTTGAACTAAAGGAAGCTAGTGTTTAGGATTCCCTGGGGAAGTATGGATAAAGGTATGAGGAAAAATGATATCATATTAACTTCTAGAAAATTATGATAAGAATCTCTAGCCTACAGGTTTTTTTTGTCTCCAGAGGAAACTTAGTTCCCTGAAAATCGGTATCCCCTAGAAAGGATGGTATGAATCCTCTAGTAGACTACAATTCTTTCCTCAGATTGAAAAAAGACATTTTCTCCTTTCTTATTATATATTTAAGCTTTTAGCTGTAATCTGAAATCACTACTTACTACACATAGCTATAATTTTTAATAGTTTCATAAATTATATTATTTTAAACACATGTAGAAATAGTTTTCAATTTTTATTTTCATAAAACTTTGTGTTTCAAATTTTTCTCCATCCCTTTTTATTGCCCCACTCCCAAACACAGCAAGAAATCTGATGTAGGTTAAATGAGCAATTCTTTCAAATATATTTCCATATTTGTCATGTTGTATAAGAAAAATCATATCAAAGGAGAAAAAGGCATGAGAAAAAAAAGCAAGTAAACAAACATCAAGAAAAGGAGAAAAATAATGTGCTTACATCCACATTCAGTCTCCACACTTCTCTCTCTGGATGTGAATTGCATTTTCCATCCCAAGTCTATAGGAATTGCCTTGATTCAGCTCATTACAGCCAAGAATAACCTATCCAGCTAGAATGAGCATTATCCTCCAGGGAAGAAGATGGTCATTTAATGATATAGGTGAATTTCACCTATTTCTAATGAAAAGACCAGATCTGAACAAAAAATTCGACCTCCAAACACAAAACTCAAGAGAAACTTAAAAGGTAAAAAGGAAAGGAATCTTGAGAACTTTATTTCTACTATGGTGATACTTAACATTTGGGGGTATAATTAACTAGATATTACTTTGATAATATGAAAAAGAGAACTAGAGGGGGAAAAGTTATCATACTGGGGAAAAGAGGGAAAAGATGGTAAAATAAGATTTTTTAAAAAAGGAGATAAAAACAAGGTAAAATCTCATGAAGAGGCAAAGAAAACCTAATATAATTGAGAGAAAGAAGGGAGGGAGATGAGCATTTTGTAAATCTTACTCTCATCAGTTTGGACTCTAAAAGTGTATAGCAGACACTTGATTTGACAGAGAAACTTGTCCGTTGCTAGAGGGAAGTGGGAGGGAAATGAGGAAAAGAAAGGGATAAACTAATAGAAGGGAAA
>JAJPUD010032444.1:0-11918 GCA_023553655.1 Myrmecobius fasciatus
TACCTTTGCCAAGAAAACTCAAAACAGTCATGAAGACTTGGACTTGACTAAAAATGTTGCCTGCTCCAAGCCCAGTCCATTGCCCTGCCTTCAGAACAAATTACTGTTGAATTGAACTGAATTGAATGAAGGATTTGAGGTTGCTTTGGGAAACTTAATGGACTGATCCAGTTAGGGGAGGGAGAGACAAAACAGAAAATAAAGTTTATCTGTCTTTTTTTTTTTTTCTTCAAAAAATGAAGGTAGATGATGACATACATTTTCCAGTGTTAGAGCAATTCTTTTCTCTTAGTTAAAGTCTGCCACAGGGGATGTCTGCCCCCACCCCTCCTTAACATGATAAAAGAGTTAACTTAAGATCTTAGATTGGAGTATTCAGTGTTTTCTTTGCACAATCATATGGCAAAGGAATCTGTGTTCAGTAGTTTACACCTTATCTAGATGGTTCATGCATTCAAACTAGTCTAGACATTCTGGAAATTAGAAAGTGGCTAGCATTCATCCAAAAAAACAACAACAACAAAAAAAAAACAGAGCTCTTTTGTGAGGGTAAATTAAAGCCTTGTGTCAGTTGCTGGAGGAATAGGAAATATGGAAACAACTGTAAAAATATGAACACTGGCTGAGTTAAGATTTAGAATAATTTGTCAAATAAACTTAGATTTAATTGAAATCTCCATGAGGACTAAAGGCAAAACAGTCCCAAATAACATTTTAAGTTATTCAAGACACCAAGCTTTCTGATTTTTCTTTTTAAGTTTTAGTTGTGGAATGTATAATCATTTCTTTTATTTTGGGAAAGAGTAGGGAGAGGTCCTATCTGTGCCATTGGGCATAAGGAGAAAAAAGAAAACATAAGTGGTATAGTTCATTGCAAATGCAGGTTAACCCAGAAATTAAATTGCCCACAACTAATTTGAACAATACAATGAAGTCTTTAAGAGGTGCCCCTTTTAAAATTGCTCTTTAATGTTGTTTCTATTAGACTTTTGCTGAAGTGTTTTGCTGCAGTATTTTTGTCCCACTAAAGATATCCACTTAATTTCAAGAGGGCAAGGCCATCCTTTTTCTGCTTGAGGTGCCAAGGTTGGAGACTCTTGGCCCTCTGCATCAATCTCTACTGTGCATATTACTGTCCTATTAGAGAGATTCATTTCAGGGATTTTTATAAACAATGTGCATGTTTGACATCTGAAGCTGAAAAATATACCTTTTTAGTGATTATAAGTGGGAACCTTTCCTTGTGAAATGAAAATACCAAGAAAATTTATAATTTTGTAGTATATTGAAAGCTAATCCTTAGTCATATTGCTTACTTCTGGGGGGAAGGGGGAGATTTTTTCACAGTCAAAAAATAAAACCAGACTTGGTGGTGGACATGATGAATGCATCCAGATTTGTAATTTTGAACTCAGTACTACCTTATGTTTTCTATCATAGCCTAATGCAGTGAATATAATATGCTTTAATCATCTGACACATGAATATACCAAAGAGCATTCATTTATTTGAGAACATTCTTTGAGATCCAGTAATGTGCATGAAATTATATACAATATTAATATATTAATACATATAGGTTAAAAGTATTATTAAGTTTCCTTGTGGTGTTGTGAAAAGATTAGTTTGGCAGTTAGGGAAATGGTCTTGTGTTGCTGGCTCTGCCACTTGAACTTGTTTAATATTAGTTAGTCTCTTTGGGTTCCAGTTTTCTCAACTGTGGTTTTGCTTCCTACTCAAAAGTGACAGTCTCAAGGTAAAACTCTTGAAGCTCAATCATCCCTCTCCACCCTCATTTCTCTAATGATTATGCTGTCTTTGGTGGTCTTTAGTTCTCTTAAGAAAAATGACCTGCTAGAGCTTGTGAAAGTGGTCATTTACATAATAACCAAAGAATAAAGGACCTTTCTTATGCAGATATCTGTGGAAAAGCTTGGTAAAAATCTACAGCTGAGACCCAAAGTCTTTAATTCCCAAGAACTTCCTTAAAAAACGGTTTGTGGAACTTTCTGTCAAACTCAGCATGACAATTCATTGGTCAGATCCTTTGGTTAAAAGTTTGACTGTAACATGGCTTCTAAAGTAAAAAAAAAAAATTCAAAGAAACACCTTTGAAAACATTGTTTTATAATAAGTTTTCTAATGTTTGCAGTAAAGAGGTTTAAAAACAATTTTTAGCAGTAGGGCATAGGTTTCTGTTTTGTCGTTTGAAAATTTTGTATTGCTTTTTAGTTCAGTGGGAAGGAGATCAGCATTAAAAATTACCTCTCTCATAGTTTATTTCAGTAAAGTAATTTTTCGCCTCTCTTGATCTTACTCATTTTTTCCTCAGGATCACAAGGAGGTTGTCAAATAACACATAATGTTAACTCCAGGCTGGTGTGAATGCCAGTTCTGTTTCCTGTTGTATAAACAGTTGTGTGTGTTGTGAATATCAGGCTCACCCCAATTCAAAGGAGAAATTAGAGCGCTCTACTTTCTCCAGTATTAACTCCTTTTTCACAGGATGCTGCTCTTTTCCTCAGTAAATTGTTAAAAATTCTTCTGTGAGAAGCTGCTTGGATGTAACACTTTATCTATTGATTAAAAACCTAAAAATATAGTGAGTGATGGGCCCTGTGATCTGGAGTTTGTTTCTGCTATGAATACAATTAACTTTGGGCTTGTATAATGATATCTTTTTCTACCATAGTATTTCATAATCTCTTTTAATGTATTATCCATTTTGAATTATTTCTGGATAAGCTCCAGTATCCTATTTCTTTATTAATTAGCAAAAGTATTTAATCTATTCTTTTGGGAAAACTTCAGCCTCTGTATTTCTTAGAACCTTCATCTAAGTATTTTGCTTCCATGAGTAATTAGTATTCATTCTTTCTTATATTTCCCCCTTCTACTCTATGGTGTCTGTGTCCAGCATTCTTTGTTTCCCAGTAAGAAAAAAACCATTATTTAAGTAGAATCACTTCTTAGGGATAGCATCCTAATTTGTCTAGGTCCTCAGATATAGTTTTTGTGATCCTAACTTGTATATGATTCTTCTTTTCCTCCTCTTCCTCTTCCTTCTCCTCTTCCTTTCTCTGTTTCTATCTTTCTGTCTCTGCCTCGGTTTGTCTCTGTCTGTCTTTCTATCTCTGTCTCTCTTATCTCTACTTCTTTATGATTCTCTCTGTCTCTGAATTTCCAGTTTCATACTTGAACACTAAGTATCAAAAGTGAAATTCCCTGATTTTTCTAAGAAAAATGAAAAGATTTTTGCTGTGAACTTCAATTTTCACTTTCCTCATTTGTAAGAAAAGGGTTGATTTCTAAGATCTCTTTTAACATTCTTTGAGTCATATTCTAGCAATGATGAAGTGTTTTTTTGAGCAATTCAGATTTTGAAAACAATTTTAAAAGATTGTTCAGAAATTAGTAGAGGGTTAAAAAATTAGCCAATTTTTGTTAATAATTGAGAAAAAATTGACTAAAGACATTTGGGTCTCTAATTGCATTTCTTCATTTTCTTCTTGGCAAGAACCTTCTTCCCAGTTTAATTTTGATGACAGTTAAAGTTGATCCATTCTTATCAACTGTTAATTAATGATCCTCCAGGAGTTTGGTCTGGAAATTGACCAAAACTGCCATCTTACAATAAAAACAATCCATGTCCTCATTTAGTGATGCTTACAAAGTAGAGAGATTCCCGAAGCAATGGGGAAAATGCCATCAACAGTTGTACTTAATGATTTATAATACAAAATAAAATTTGAATTTAATAGATTAGCTATAATAAAATGTGATTATGTAAAAGAATTTCGTATTGACATGAAATGATGAGTGGAAAAAATGATACCTAATTTCTAACCTTTTCTTGCTCTAACTTGTTATTCTAGTTGAACTGTTTGGTATAGTTTCTTGCAGGTTTTTTAGTGTAGTCTTCTCATTTATTTCTGTCCTTTTAGTTCTCTTTACAATTTTAATTCCTGAATTTTTTTTACTGACATTCTTTAAAGCATCCCAGTGTCTTTTGTCTTTTTTTTTTTTTTTTTTGCTTTTTGCTGAGGCAATTGGAGTTAAGTGACTTGCTCAGGGTCATACAGCTAGGAAGTGTCTGAGACTGGATTTGAACTCGGGTCCTCCTGACTTCAGGGCTGGTACTCTTGTCTTTTTTTTTAAAGCCAACTTTATACTCTTCATATTCTTTATACTCTGATAATCAAGTACTGAATTTTTTGATTTTTCAAGGTAAATTAAGATTGTTTTTTTAAAACACTCAAATCTATAAGCATATTGCTCCTACCATTAAGAATCCCTATATTTTAAAATGTTTCCAGTGATACTTCCATCTGTTTTTCCCTTGTAACAAATTAACTTTTTATATTAGATAAAACAACATGAAGATAGTATTAAATGTCCCATAAAATGATAGAAGTAGAAATTATTCCAAATGCATCATATTCCAGTTAGGCTAAGGTGGTCCATCAGGAGAAAATTATTTGAATAGGTCAAACAGATATAAACAAGGTTCCTAA
Organism: Myrmecobius fasciatus; assembly: GCA_023553655.1. Lineage (NCBI taxonomy): Eukaryota > Metazoa > Chordata > Mammalia > Dasyuromorphia > Myrmecobiidae > Myrmecobius > Myrmecobius fasciatus. Next base: position 4,515 of record JAJPUD010032444.1, read on the forward strand.
ATTCCAAATCCTGTGCTCTTTATATTCCACAATGCTATTATTACATTGTTTTAAATGTAATTTAAATGTGTGGTCATTAGCAAGATGATTTGTCACTATGTAGGGAGGTCCCAGTGATGGAACTCCTTCAATTAATGCAAAGCTATAAGTATTGGACAGTTTATAGATGCAGTCACTTGGGACATTAAGAAGTTAAATGACTTGAGTATATTCATATAATCAACAGGTTTCAGAGATGAGTCTTAAATCAATGCCTTTCAAGATTGCCTTTTTATCCTTTAGTCTCACAAATTATTAAACTTTTTATATTTATAATACATTTATACTCTTAAAAATTATTGAAGACCCCAGAGATCTTTTGTTATGTGGATTCTATCAATATAGAGCATAATAGAGGGGGTTTTTATCTTAATATTATTATTATGAAACTAGTTTTGACCTTGAAAACTCCTTGTAAAAATATTAGGGACCTTCAGAAGTCCCTGGACCATAATTTCAGTACTACTAATGGTGCAGTGGACAGAATAACAGGGCTGGAGTTAAGAAGCCTCAGATCTTTATAAGTTCAAATCTAGCCTAGATACTTAGAAGTTATGTAATCCTGGACATATCATGAAACCTTGTTTGTCTCAGTTCCTCATCTACAAAATTAGCTGTAGAAAGAAATGATAAGCCTCCCCTGTATCTTTGCCAAGAAAACCCCAAGAAGTTGGAAAAAACAATCTCAAAACTGAACAGCAACAAACTCTGTATATTATGCAATTATATCTCTGTGGAATAGTAAGACTTAGTTATTATTGATATTAACAAAGTTATTTAAAAATCACTGGAAGTTATGTCTGCATTCCTGATTCAGAATGATATTTTGAAATTTTTTTTTATGATAAATATTATAATGTGATGAATTGAAGACTGGCATATTTTAATTTACTTCCAACCTTGTTTTGTACCATAAAGTATATGCGTACTTAAAATAGCACCTTCCTTACTCTTGGGGAAGTAGAAGGACTTAATTAATATCACTGTATACATAACCCAACTATAGGAACAGTTTTTATTGTTAAGATTTTCTCTGTCCTGGGAGCCTGAAGGCAAATGCCATACAAAAAATGTGTGCTCAGGAACCTGCACAATCCAGGCTACATCACTTTGGACTATAGAGCATTTTGTTCTCTTTATCTTTAAAATATTAGTGCTTTTGCTGAATAGCAAATGGTTTATTAAAAAACAAACAAAAAAAAGCAACCAATCTAAATTTATATCAGAGTTTTAGTATTAATTCTAATTTTCATTCCTTCTGTCTTTTTAAATTTTAAATGTGTCAATTTTTGCAGTTCATGTGTAAACTTTTATTTGCCCAGACTACAGGTTGACTTTTACCTTGCCTCCATGGCTTTAGTTATTTAGACAAAGGGCTTTTAAAGGAATTTCTAGTTATTGACTCTGAGGATAGTCTGGATATTAGTATGTTACTGCTAGAAGATAGTAGTTGGCCAAAAGTTGACATTGAGTAAACCTAGACTATCCTAATAGTAGTATATGTATTTTATGAAATATTAATATGCACTGATTGGAAGCAGTGATCTTGTGCAAAGAGTACTTATTTGGAGTTTCATAAAATTTATTAGTTATCTAGAGTTTATATTTGAACCATTTTCCATAATTTATATAGATGCTAAAACATTTGAAATCTAAGACTAGGTTCCAGGTGTTCCTGCCTCATAGAAAAAGTTGATTAGCAGCACAATAGAATAGAAAGAGTTTTGGTAATTTGTGTTCAAATCCTACTTAATTGTGTAGTTACTTAATTTTTCTGGGCTTCAGTTTTCTTATAGTAAAATGAGTTGGTTGGGTTAAAAGACTCCTGAAGTCCATTTCAGCTCAAAACTGATGATTCCATGAAGATAGGAAATTTTAATCTTTAAATCTCAGTTCTTATTTGCCACTGACATAATTTCAATGAAGGTGTTTCAGCTCTCAATGTTCTCTCTATGTAAAATGAGAAGGACAAGATTTCATTTTTTTAAAGGATTTTTAGCGTTACTTTTTTCAATGCTCTTATGAGCTCATTTAAGTTTGCAAAGACTCCATGTTGCTTCCAACTATAAAATGAGGAAAGAAGGATTATCATTCAAAAGTTTAAAAACCCCAAATGGACAGAAAGTAACAATCAAAGAAATGAATGTTCTGAAATTCCAGATTTGGGAGTGGAGGGCTAGAGGAAGGATACTGCATCTCTTCAATAATTGGTTTTGGGGAATATTTGCAATGACAGCTAAGCATTTTGGGAGTGGGGTCAAGTAAATTATTTTAAAATGCTCCCCTTGGTTCATAATCACAAGATTAGAAAGCCTACAGGCTGCTTTATACCTTATAGAATCAGAAGCATTCACTATGGCCTCCTCTCACTGTATAGGTGCAAGTTTAAAAGACAACTTTGGAATTATTCTTTGAGATAAATATCAGCTGCCCTTTGCCCTTTCAGTTTGTTTTTGTTCCCCTTACTAAACCCTCCTCCTTCCTTATCCCTGGTCTATTCTACAATCAGAGAAGATTCTATAATCAGTCCTCAGGCAACAGTGTAATCTCTTGAAACCATATGGGTAAATGAAAAATAATTACAATTTTATTGGATTTGAACCTTATGTCTTATCATTTTTTCCCCTCTGTATGTGTACATGTGCAAGATGGTGCAATCTAATTCTGCAGGTTTCTTTTTAATTCCTTCTTTCTTTCTCCTCTTTTTATTGAGATTCAAAAAAGGTACTAGATAGAAGACAACAAGAATCCTAAAGCTGAGGGCCTACCTGATTATTTCCTTATAAAATAGAAAGTTTCCATAGTATGGAGATATTGAGTCAGATTTGCACTATTTGCCCCGAACTTCTAGGGGAAATCACTAGAGGATATAAAAAGAAAATGTCTGATTTTGCTGGTTGGGCCCTTCTTTCCTCCCTGACCTTTACACCAAAGCACATGCTGTCTATATGTTCTTTATTCTACGGCATGTCTGTTAATCTATTTTAAAATGACAGAGGGAAAAAAAAAATCCCTGGATTTGAAATCAGACCACTGGGGCAAATACTGCTAATGATATTTATTACCTAGCTAGGCAATCCGCTTTACTTTTCTGGGCCTTGGTTTTCTTGGTATAAAATGAGAGGGTTGATTTAGATGACCTTTAAGGACCTTTCCAACATTAAGTCCTATGGTTCGATATGAGTAGGCGATTCCACAAGGACTACAGTAGCTAGCAGCATTGTATCAATGCTATGATATTCTATATGGGATATATTAGTATACATTACCCAGTGAGCTTTCCAAATACTAGTTATTTCTTCTGGTATTTTTGTAAAGTTTGGAAAGAATTCTCCCCTCAAACTTTTTTTTTAAATTAATGAAACAAAATTATAGATGTTTAAGTCTTTTATACTTAGATTGATTTTAATAGGAAACAGAATTCAGTTGGCTGGAGAACAATTTAGGTGGGTGAGACATTCTTGCTCACTCACACTACTCCTGGTTCTTGTTGAGCCCAGTTTTTCTGTACAGATTCTTCCCATTTTTAACAGATGATTTGATTTTTTAAAAATCTGTTTGATACTCATTTTCCTATTATACAATTACTCTTCAGAATGTGTATAGAAACTGAAGTTTGTCTGCCTTCAGATATTAACTATCTTTTTTTGCTCCCCCTTTTTCCCCTTCCCTCCCCCCATTTTCCAGTTGTTTTTATTTCAGTTGCTGCGAGGACTGTCTTACATCCACCAGCGGTATATTTTGCACAGAGACCTGAAGCCTCAGAATCTTCTCATCAGTGACACGGGGGAGTTAAAGCTGGCAGATTTCGGTAGGAAAGCAGTTAATTATGAGTCTATTTTGTCATGTTGTGAGAATGCCAGGCAGATGGTGGTGTGGATTTTGCTTAGACACAGCTACTGCATTGTAGAGCCTGGTAAAATTTCCTCTGGAATGAAGGATTCATTATGAACCAAATAATGCTTGATAGATTAAAAAGTGAGAAAGGGAAGCATCTTTCACAGTCAGAGAGAAGGCTGGGGGATGAGGGGAGGATCCAGTGAGGGGCAGGGAGGGAAGAAAGAAAAAAGGGAGGGAGAAAAAGAGAGATGGAGAGAGATAGTTAGATAGAGAAGGACAGAGACACGAGACAGGGAGGGAGATGGATACATGAACTTCGTTAAGTGTATTAAAATTGTCAGAAAGAGTCTTGCAAGAAATGGAACAAGTCATCCCCTTTGGCATTTTGAGAAAATGGCATTTAGAAGGAACTCATAGCTTAGAATCACTTGTATGTATCATCACCCCAGGGACATAACCATTGAGCCCAAGGACCCATAAGTTGGGTTAACCTTTCTTGAGGTGACACTTGGCTTAAGAATTTCTGAAGAATTAGGAGAGCAAGTATTGAATATCATTGAAGGGAAAAAGCTTATTTTAGGGTATTTATTTTATAAACTGAGGGTACCTAGAAAGTGCCCTAGGGCACAGACTCTAAGTCCTGGGCTCAGTCAGGACGACTCATCCTCCTGAGTTCAAATCAGACACTTATTCTCTGTGTGACCCTGAGAATGTCACTTAATCCTGTTTCCTGTTTCCTCATCTGTAAAACAGTTGGGGAAGGAAAAGGCAAACTACTCTTGTACTTTTGCCAAGAAAATCCCAAAATTGGGTCATAAGGAATCAGACATGACTGAACACTGGCAAATTTTTAAACTGATCCTTCCATGGAAGTTTTCAAATTAGTTGATCCCACTCTACAGACCATGTTCTTTCAAGCTTTGTCTCTGTGACTTGGAGACAAAGAGGGCTTGGTTCTCTCCTTGTTCTCTCCTCAATTTCTCCCTTCCTTCTTGATGTATTCAGAAATCTCTGAATTGCCCTTGTTCTCTTGTCAACCTAGTGAGAATGAAGTGTTGAGCAAGGTCTTAACACCTGGGATTCTCATGGAAGCACAATGTGTTGACAGTGCATTGCCTCAATTATTTTTGAATACATATATATTCTGATTAGAAATTTGCTTGGCGAACGGTAGAATGAAATATTGCCCTTGGGAAAAAAGATGCCTGAGAATGTGATATGGGCAATTGCTATAATATAATTATTTCACCAGAAGACAGAAGGGGGCTGAGAGGAAGTGAGAGAAAGAGAAGAAAAAAATTCCTTTTCCAAAAGTAATATGCCATTGAACTCAAATACAGTGAGACTTTCCAAACAATTTTCTTGCACTTTTGGTCTTGGCTCTCTTTTTTTAAGACATTGATGATTAGAAACTTTTGTCATTATATCTTGTTTCTTAGTTGTATAGTTTTGGGAGGAGGGGCAGGAAGGAAATCCAAGCATTTAATCTCATTGATTTTTATAGCTAATTTTCAATTTTAGAATCAGATTAAATACTGATTGTTTATCAAAATGCAGAAAGCCTAAAAGAAGGGTGGTTAAGGATGGCTGCTTATCAAGGCCAAATATCAATAAATCTTTCCCTTGAACCTCCTGAGTTTGCAGTAATGTCTTTACTTCATAAGTGTACAATAAATCTGTGAAGCTTAATGGGGATTTTTTTTGGGGTGACATGCTCTATAAAGCATAAGTTTGAATACGGTGTTGAAATGTGCAGGTACATAGTTAACCATGTTGAATATAACTTAACTTATATTTTTGCAGAAAGATTTCTTGCTCATAAATTTTAATTGTATGCAAATATGTTCACACTAAAGTTACTTTCTTTTCTATTTCTAAGCAATATAATGATTGCTAGAATTGAGGTTTTTATCTTAGAAAGTCTTGCAGACCAGCCAGACTTTTCAGTAAGTACCAATTTTGTATTTGTACCAGGGAGGAATTTGAGATGGTTTAAAACACTACACAGTTTCCCAAATGGATTTGATGCCATTTCCTTCCTCCTATTGATTCACATCTTTTCTATACAGTCTTGCCCAGTGATATTTTATGTTAGAGAATCTTAGAATAAGTGGACAAAAAGACCATCATAATGACATATGTGATTAGGCTGGATATCATGGAGAAAACGTATGATTGGAAAAGGAGGCCGTGTAGTGAGAGAAGAATAAGAAATGAGTCACTTTATAACCCTGTCAGGGAGCTTCCATTTACCCTAGAGCTTGCTGTAGGTTAACAGTCTCTGGAAGGCTAAGACCGGAATTTCACAGAATGAAAAGGCCTGGATGGTTTCCTTCTGATCAAGATAGAAGGAAATCCTCCATTAATAAGACCAGAGACCTAGCCAAATACTCTGATATAATGGTAAGGTTCAATAGCAAATTAAATATTATGGAAGGCTCAGCTTTGTTTAAAAAAAAAAGGATTCTTTTGAGTGTGTCTTTAGTTACTGAAAATCATTAATTGGTTCTTCTTGATTTTCTGTATTTGAACCCATCCCTGGCACAAGGTCTCATACTCTTGTTTATTAAGTGTAACAAGAATGGCTTATCCACTAATTGGCAATTTACTTGATTAATTTTGCATTATTTTTGTCTTTTAATTAAAATTACTATGCTCAACTGTGTCTGTGTGAGCATGTGTACATGTGTGCCCATGAGAGAATGTAAAATGATGGCAACCAGATGAGAGTGTCAGAAAAAAACCCCAAGCACAATCAGTTGGCTTCCTTACATTACAGCAGAGAAAATAAACAGCATCCAGACCCAGTATACAGGATGTGTATACTTATAGCTTTCCTGTGATCCTTGTTTGTTGTATTTGAATGATATAGCCCCAAATTTGGATGAGAAGCACCTGTGTGTGTGTGTGTGTGTGTGTGTGTGTACTTGCATTTAAATTCCAAGTTCAGATATATTCTGTGCCTGGAACATAATAGGTGCTTAATAAATGTCTGTGAAATTAAATTTTGTCAAATTGTTTTTACCATTTTCTGTTTCCCAAGGAAACCTGGGGTAGCTAGACAGTCCTTACAGCTTTTAAGTATCTGAGATAAATTTAGAATCTTTGATGGAATCTGAGAAGTCTTTTTCTGGTGGCTGGAGCCAAATTTTGTTTGAATATTGTGTGCATGTCCCCTTAACCACTGCAATTTTTTTTTTAAGAAAACCTAAAATAAATACAACTTTATCCTTTAAGAGATTTCACATCCTCAGTATGTGGCAGACTGGGATGAGAAATAGTATTTCATTCAAAAATATTTTTGTGTTTAGCAAACACTTCCTTAGGGTAAGGTTTTAAAGTTTTTGTTTATTTGTTTGTTTGTTTGTTTATATTTTAAAAGCTAAGGATGATGCAGCCCTTGGAGCTGTAATAGCACTGTCCTCCCAGGGTTGCTATGATGTAGACCTTAAAGCATTATAGCATGTGTTCCTCACCATCACCTTGTTATTCTGTAGTGTGACATAATGAAAAAAGCACTATCTG
>JAJPUD010032445.1:0-11918 GCA_023553655.1 Myrmecobius fasciatus
TGGGGGTCCTGACAGCCGGGGGCCCCCGTTATGGCCTGGGGGTCCTGGCAGCCGGGCTCCCTCGCAGAATGCTTTGATCGTGCTTTGACCCCCACGTGGGGACGCCGGTGTGCGTTCCGGGACGGGGCCGCCCGGGTTCTGTTTGTTTTCCTTTGCCGACCTTGGAGTCGGAGCCATGTTCTCTGGAGCTCAATTAATTGCTGATAGCTGCGCCACACATGTGGGGCCTCCGGGGGGTCTGCGCCGCCGGCCCCCGGCCCAACTTTGGGGGGCTTGCTGGGGAGGGGGCTGCTGCACGGGGGCAGCAGGAGCAGGGCAGAAGGGAAAGTTGGGGAGGCAGAAGGAGGGTTTCCCACATGGAGGGGCCCCGGCTTGGAAGTGCCGTGACATTGTTCCATGAAGGGCCGCGCTGCCAAGGACGCACTTGGGCTCCAGGACCAATTTCCTCTCGGTGAGAGGCGGCTTCCTGGCCAGGTAGCGAGCTCCCTGCTTCCGAGGCTTTCGGGTCGTCCGGACTGGCCGGCCATTGCTGCCTTCCAGGCTCTAGGAGCCACTCGCCGGGCGCCTCGAGCCGTGGAGGCGGCCCGGGGGGGAGGCCGTGGTTGGGCGCCTCCTCCCCCCGGGACCAGAGCGGGCTGGGGGTCCCCTGAGGGTCCCGAGGCCCCATTGGGACCCACTCTAACCACCGCCTCTTTCCTTCAGGTTTATCATGCCTATTATAAGCCTTTGGAGTTCACTGTGCCCGAAAGAGACTCTTCCCAATGTTACATCAAAGTGAGTAACGGCTGGGGCGCCATCGGTGCCGCCTTATCTGGCCCTAAGGTAATCTGGCCAGGGGCGAGGGGTGCAGGGCGGTCTCCTGCACCTGTTTGGTGAGGGCCCAGGCCCACTCAGCTGGCAGAGGAAGGCGCCAGGCCCAAGCCACCACCATTCAGCTAGGCCATCCCCAAGTAAGCTGACCCTTAAATGTGCCCGTCAAGGATCCTCTGTGCCAGGGGCTGGACGTGGCCTCAGAAAGAGCCCCTCATTGGCCCCGGGCAGCGCCAGGCTGGCATTTTACTTAGGCCGTAGGGAGGGAGATGCAGCCTCCTAAAGGCTCTGCTCAGGCTCAGCCATTGGCTGGGGTCTCCATAGGATGCTGGATTTCCAGCCCTCGGGACCGTGCCCCTGAGCTTTGCAGACCTTGGCCTTCCGGGAAGGGTTGCCCAGCGGGCCCGGAGGGAGCCCTGAGAGCTCGCTCCCCACTCTCTGTCCCCTCGGCCCCGTGAGGGCTTGGGGCCCCATTTGGAAGCGCTCCACGTGGCCTTGTTGCCCAGTGGAACAAAGGGGTGTCACAGGGAAGAAGCGGTGGGACACTGAGACCAGAGGCCGGCCTCGGAAGCCCTGGCAGACTGGGGTGTCCAGCCTGGGCCGTCAGGGGGTCCCATGGGAATAAGGGCCTGGTGGTGGGGGACTGGCTCTCCAGGTGGCTTCTGGGTGACAGCCTGGGCCCTCAGCGACCTCATCTCTAAAATGAGACCGTCAGACATGCCCGAGATCCCCCAAAACCCTTCTCCCCCGTGATCTAGAACCCGAGAATGAATGGGATGCCTTCATGGGTTCCCCGAAAGACAGCTCTTCCTGAGACAACCCAGGTCGGCTGTGATTTCCCAGGGGTCATTCTGGGTTCTAGGGGAGACCCTGTCCTGCTGCTCACGTCCAGTCCTGTAGTGCTTACGGCTCCAGGGGGTGGCCGGGAGGAGGTGCAGGCGCAGGGCTCAGGGAGAGCCGGGCCACGGGGAGCTTGGCATAAAACGGCCCGGCAGTGGAATTCGCTCGGCCCAGCCCTGGTCCTGCCCACGGCCTGCCCTTAAGCCGGCAGCCGAGGGTCTCCACAGCCGGGCCCGGGACTCCTGCCCTCCCTGCGGGATCAGTTCCCACCATCACAATCCCGAGCAGGCTGGGCTCCCCCAGGTCCAGCGGGCACGAGTGGGTACGTCATCGCCGGCGGGCACTGGGCCGGCCTCAGTGGGACTGGCTTGTTTTCAGATGGTGTGCCAGCGGGAGAGAGAGCAGCAGATCCTCGGGCTCCACTTCATCGGCCCCAACGCCGGCGAAGTCATTCAGGGATTTGCTCTCGGAGTGAAGTAAGTCCAAAAGCGCGCCTGCGGCTCGTCCCGAGCGGTTCCGAGGCTCCGGCGCAGAGCCGCCTCGGCTTGGCAGCGCCGCAGTCGGAAAGCCCCGGGCTTCATGCGCTTTTATGTCGCATTAGGCGCATTTTCAGCAAAAACCCTTCAGGCCTTTGTGAAGATCCCCCAGGTTTAGTCCCCGAAGATCCCGGCTTTCTTCTTCAGCCAAATCTTATTCGGCCTCCCCCAAAATCCTTTCGAGTGCCCCCCACCCCCCACAGCTGCCTTGGGGGATCCCGGAAGAGGCCCCCAACATGGCAGGGGGAGGGGCGCCGCTCCAGAACCTTTGATGGAAGCAGACCTTGAGACCACGTCCTTGCGACGCGTGTCTGGAGGCCTCCCACATGGGCCGGGCCGGGCCAGTGGTCAGGAGCCTGGCGGGGCTTTCCCAGGGGCAGTGGCAAGCATGCCACGGGCAGCCACCGGGCCCTTCTGCGGCAGCCGCCGGCACGGCCCTTTCTTGGCCCTTTCACCCAAAGAGCCCTGGGAAGGGGGCCGCTTGCTGTGACATATGCCCCGGGGGGGCGGTCCTGAGCAGCCGGGCCGGCCCCAAGGCTGCCCCCAAGATCCTCCAGTGTGACAAAGAAGGGGCCGGTCTGCAGAGGCTGCGGGGCCTGGGGAGCCTACTCCCGAAGCTTGGGGGGGGGTAGGCCCTGAGCCAGTTTACAAATAGGATTTTGTCTGATCAAAATCCATAAAGGGGTGCCGCCCTTGGGCCCCCCGGCCCCCACTTCCTTAAGGCCTGATTAACAAGCATGGGCTGAGGGGCCGCCTGAGTTGTGGGAAGTTAAAGCATTTTTTCTGAAGAAGGCCCCGCTAGCCAGAGGTGGCCTTCCTCGGGGCCCAGGCCCACACACTGGGCCTTGGGGCCCAGGCCAGGACCAGACACAGGGCCTCAGGGCCTAGACCCACACACAGGGCCTCGGGGCCCAGGCCTGGGCCCACACACGAGACCTCGGGGCCCAGGTCCAGGCCCACACATGGGGCCTCGGGGCCCAGGTCAGGGGCAGACACGGGGCCTCGGGGCCAGTTTTCTTGGTGGTTTGGGCAGCGGTGTAGAGCACGTGGTGATTGCTCAGTCAATCAGCAGGTCTTGATGGGGCACTTGGTCTGTGCACCCAGTGCTGCCCCCAAAGGACTCACAGCCCAGGGGGTGGTGAGTTAATCCCCGGGGAGACGGGAAGTCGCCACAGGCATGACCGCCCCCTGTCCTCGTTCTGCCGCGGGCACGTGGGCTCCCTCCAGGGGAGGTTGGCCTTGTGCTCGTGCTGGGGGCAGGAGAGACCGAACCTGGGGGGGCACAGACATGGCCCCCAAACCACATGTTTGCAGGGTCTCTTGTGGAAGAGCCCGAATTACAGAGGGAGGCCCCAATAGAGACGCTGGGAGGAGGAGGGGAGTCTGGGCGGGGGGCAGGGGCCATGCGGGTCTCTTGTGGGAAGGCTGCAGACCCTTGCAGAGCCCTCCCAGTGTGGGCAGGACAGCCTTGGGCACTGGCAGCTCCCCTCCCCCGGGGTAAGCCTCCCACTTTCCCCTACAGCCCTTCAGGGTGTCGGGGGGTCTTGGAGGGGCTGAGTGAGGCTGGGTTGGTCTGGTCCTTCTGGAAAACACTCGAGTCACTGAGAAGAGGGACTTAAGCCTTCCGTACCCTCTGACCCTGAGGAGGCCGGCCTCCAGATATCCCGAAGCAGCCCTCACAGCGGTTTTTGCTGTGGTCACGGTGACCTGGGAGGAAAGCGGGGGTCCTTGGGTTGGGGGCACCAAGCAAAGCAGGGCCCGGGAAGGAGGGGCAGGGGAGGCGGCTCAGCCCCTGGTGAGCAGAGCGTTGTCCCCGGCCGTGGGCGGCTACTGGGGGCTCTGGGCTGGGAGCGACCCCTGATGACCACGTGGGATGTCCAAGGGAGGTGGGGTGCGCGAGGAGGGCCCGAGTGGCCTTGGCTCCCGATGGCTGGGGCAGGCTGGGGGTCAGGAAGATCAGGAAACGCAGGTGGCGCGGCGGAGGAGCCGGGCTGGGGGCGGACCCCGGGGGGCCCCCATGGCTCCACCTCCAAGGGCCGGGGCCCCAGTGTCCGGCTCCTTTTGCCAGGTGCGGCGCCACGTACTCCCAGATGAAGAAGACGCTGGGCATTCACCCGACCGGCGCCGAGGAGGTGGTCAAGCTGTGGATCACGAAGCGCTCGGCCCTGCCGGCGACCGTCACGGGCTGCTGAGGCTAGGCGCCCTCCCTGGATGAGCCCGGAGCACCCAGCGCCCCCCGCCGGCCGCCCGGCAGCTTCCTTTGCCTCTGAGCCCCCCACCCCACCCGGATCCGTCCCCACGTGCACCTGTGGTCTGGTACCTGAGGTCAGTAGGGCAGGTGGGGGCCCCCAAGGGGGGGAGGGGGGACCCCTGGTGAGGGGGAGTGGGGGGCCCCTGGCGAGGGCGGGGGGGCTTGGGCCCCTGCCAAGGGTGGGTGGGGGGATCTTGGGTGTCTGTCCCCGGGTCCTCTCCGAGCATCTGCCCCCTCCCCGGGGGGCCTCCTGTCGCTGAGCGGGCCAGCCCCTCCCCAGAGATCTCCAGAGTTTGCCCCCACATGGGGGCCGTGGCCCCGCCGCGCCCCCAAGCCTGCTCCCCCTTTTCCCCTTGGAGCTGCCAAAGGGAGAGCCCCCGTCCGGAGCCGGTCCCCCAACTGTCCAGGAGGGGGAGATGCTGCCTCACTTGTGGTGCGACCGGCTCATCCAGGGAGGCTCAGCCTGGCTGGGAACGTTCTCTGGGGCGGCTAGGCCCGTCCTTAGGCCACAGGTCCAGGACCCCACGCCTGCCGCCCTTCTGGGCCCTCCCTCAGCGGCCAGCGGCTTTGGGCAGGGTGAGATCAGGGGGCAGGGGGCAAATAGTCTTCAGGGACCTTTTTCTTTAGGGAACAGGGATTTTTGGTTAGGGTCCAGCTTCTGCCTTCTCCCCCCTCCTCCCCACTCCCTCTTCCCCCCCTCGTCTTCCTCCACCTTCTCCCTTGTCCTCCTCTTCTCCCTCCTCCTCCTCTTCTGCCCCCCTCCTCTTCTCCCTCCTCCTCTTCTTTCCCCCCTCCTCTCCACCTCCCCTCCCCTCCCCTCCTCCCGGTCCCCCTCATCCTCCGCCCCAACTCCTCCGAGTGCAGGCCTGTCACCACGAGGTGTGTGAGCCGCGGGGGCCTTTAGGTGAGAACAGAATTCCTCAGGAAATGCGGGGTTCGCCTCGGGCGTCCCCCGTCTGGCAGATAAGATCCCGCCCTCAGCCCCCGCTGCCCAGCCACCCGCCAGCGTGGGGATCCGTGTTGGCTTCCTGGAAAGCCGCCGCTCCCTGCGTGGAAGCGCTTGGGAAAGGGGGTCCCGTCCCTCCCTTTCCCAGCCGCCCCCGGCCAAGCGCCCGTATCGCCTTTGATACACAAAAGCAGAGGACATCCTGAGGAAACGCCGGCCCAACATGGAGCGCTTTGGCCAGGGCCCCAGACTGAAGGGAACGCTCGGGTTCTTTTGCAGTGTTTTTCCAGCCCCGAAACGTCCCGGCGCCCGGGACGGCGGTGGGAACGGAAGCGGCTCTTGGTTTTGGCGGCGGAGACGTGGCCGTGAGGAACGTGGACGGCCTTCGGCTCCGGGCTTGTCCTCCGGGCCCTGGCGGGCAGAGGCCCAGAGTGACGGGGCCCGGGGCCCGGGGCCGGGGGACTCGGCGGAGTTCTCGAGGACTCATCGTTGGTGACGACCGCGGCCCGTTCCCGCTGCAGAACCGGGATCCGGCGCTCACGTAGCCAGAGACGGTTTCTCGGATCAGAGGAAGGAAGGCCGGGAGCCCCTTCCCCCATCCCCGGCCCCGCTCGCTTCCCGGCCCATCGCTGTGTGCTCCTCCAGGGATGGCGCTCCGCCGCGGAACCGCCCGCGTGCTGTGCACCTGCGGGACGGATGCCCGCAGCCCCTGTGTGTGTCCGAATGCCAGACCATGACGAGTTGCACAGAAACCCCCCCGTGGGCCGTGCAGCTCCGAGCCCCCCTGGCGTTCTTGTGTGTGCGAGGGAGACCCTCGGCCCTCCTAAATAAAGAGGATGTTTTATTCCCCGCTGTGGCTGCTCCCCTCGAGATCCGGACGAGGGGCCCAGGGGGGCGCGAGGCAGGGGGGAGGGGGCTTCTTCCCGGGCCCGGGGCATTGCTGGACGTGGCGAGCGCTCCATGGTGGGCCCATGGGACAGACGGTCCGACCCTTCCGACCCGGGGCCCACGGGACAGATGGTCCAGCCCGGGGCCCAGGCTGCCCGTGCGAGCCATCCATTTTCCAAGCAGCCACATATGAGAATTGTCATCGGGCCGGCTTGGGCCGCCGACGGGTGACAGGAGAAAGGGAGGCTGCGAGTCAGCGCCGGCTCTGCCCGGCTCCGAGGGGACCCCCCCAAGGCCCGCGCCCCGGGCGGGCACTGCCGCCGGCAGACGGGGAAGGCTCGGGCTTCGCCGGCAGCGGGCCGGGAAGGCGAGGGCGGGGGGCGGGGTGGGGAGAAGCGGGGGAAACCACAGGCTTTGTTCCCGAGTGGCAGGCAGAAGATTTGGGGTAATTACTTTAATTGGTTTGAGTGTTGGAGTAGGCCTCTCCACTCTCTGGCAGGTACCTAATTACGCCCATTGTGCGCTCAAGTCAATATTGTCAAGCCATTCTCCCCGCTAATCCTCCGCATTGAGGGTTGATGGGCCGGGGGAAATCCTCCCTTGGGCGGCTCGGTGTGGGCCCCGTCAGTCAGCTCGCCCTGGCGGCGGGGCCCAAAAACAACAGCGCACGGCCGCCGGGCCCGCGCGGATGGGACCCTACTTGTCGGGGAACAAAGGCGAGCCTCCTCCTCTCTGGCGGGGAGACACGTCAGGAGAAAAGCCCGGGCCCGGGAACTCCCAGCCCCGGCCCGCTCTCCAATGAAGACGCCGAGCCGACGCGGACAAGTCAAATAACCAGATTAGCGCGGCGAAAAACACATGGGGGCCAGAGGGTCGGGGGGGGGGAGGCGGGAGGAGCCCCCATGGGGTCGGCCCTGCCCCGGCAGAGCCAGCACCGGCATGCGGAGGGACGGGGGGGGGGGGGAGAACTCGGAAAGCAGCCGGGTTCTGCTCGCTTCTGAGCAAGAAGCACATCAGGCCAGGGATGCTCGGGGGGGGGGGGTTGCTCGGACGGATCCCCCCGCCCCCCACCAGGTCAGAGCATCAAGGGAGGGGGCTGGAGGAGGCCCGAGCCCCCCTGCGTTTACACAAGAGGAAGCTCGGGTCCTGGGACAGCGATCGGTTTGCCCCCGATCACCGAGGTGACAGAAGATGGGTGGGACTCGTGCTCTTCCACACCGGGACTCCTCCCCGGCGTGAGAGTCAGAAATGAGTAAGAGCTGGGGGATGGACCCCGGTGCGCCAGCGGCCACAGTTCACCCTTGAGCCCTCGAGGCGGGGATTCCCCGTTGCCTCTTCTGGGCTTGGCAGAATGCCTGGTATACAGCAGGCGCCTCATAAATGTGCGTTGTTTTGATTGAGGCCTAAGGAAATTACTCAGACCACACAAGCAAAGCTGCTGGCGACAGCCTCGGCCGGCTTCTCCCGTCAATCAGCCCGGCGGCTTGTCGGGACCACCCCCCACCAAAACTGTGTGTGTGTGTGTGAGAGACGTGGATGTACCTGAGAGAGGCGGGTCTGTCTGTGTGTGTGTACCAGTGTGTCTGTAGCCGTGTGAGTTACATGTGTTTTACATCAAGTGTATAGACATGTACTTGAGGATATACGTGTGTCTGTGTGAGTGGATCTGTGGGTGTAGTTGTCTGTTTCACATGTACATGGAAGTACCTGGATACACGTGTGCGTTTGTATGTGTCCATGTGAATATATGGGTGCATGTATATGGAAATACTTGAGTGTTTGTGTCTGTATTTATGTCTCTTTCACATGTATATGTGTGTGCCCGAACACATGTATGACTTTGTGTGCGTGCGTCCTTGTGAGCGTGCATGTACACGGATGTAACCGAGCACGCATGTGACTTGTATGTGTCTATGGCACATGTGCATGCATGTACCTAAGCATGCACGAGAATTGTGCGTATCTCTGTACATGCATGTGCCCACCTGAGCATGTGTGTGTGCATGTCTGCAGCACATGCACACAGATGTACCCATGTGCAGGTGTGTGTCTATGTACATGCGTGTATCCTTATGTGTGCATGTGTGTTTGTGTCTGTGTAGATTGAGTGTGTCTGTGTGCATGCATGTATCCTGCGTGTGTGCGTGTTCGTGTCTGCAGCATGTGTACATGGATGCACCTGAGCACAGGTGCTATTTGTATGTCTATGTGCATGTATGTATCATGTGCATGTGCATGTGTGTTTGTGTCTCATAAATTGTGCATGTGTGCGCGTGTGTCGTGTGTGCATCCATGTCTGCAGCACGTGTACACGGATGCACCTGAGCATACATGTGCGCCTGTGTGTAGGGATCTGTGGGAGTCGGAGGGAGGTGCACATCTGTATGAATGTATCTGGGGGGGGAGATGTGCAGGCCAGTGGTTTGTGCCCACTTCCATTCAGACGCCCTCTCATCTCTGGGCAGATGGACCGTGGCGTGTCTCATGACCCCTGAGCTTATGCCAGGGGCCCCACTTGGGGCACTGGCGCCTCCTCCGAGTCCCCCCCCCCCGTCAGAAGGCTGCCGGAGGGAGAGGCGCCCGGGCTGGGCTGGCCAGGGGTCTTCCTCCCGCTCCCCGTTCCTCTTCCTGTCCCAGCCTCCGTGCTGCTTCTCGTGCTTGATTACCCAGAGGCAGTGTGTCCCCTGTCTCGTACCCCCGCCAAATGTGGGTATGGGGAAGGCGGGGGGCTTCTCTCTGGGACAAAGGAAGGCCCCCCTGAAGGAGCCTTTTCGTTCCCCAAAGCCACTTCCGCCTCTTCTTCCCCTTTTAGTTCCGGGCCCAACTTGCCGAGGTCAGCAAGGATTTCTCGGCCCCTCTGGGCCCATCTTACACAAGAATATTCCCGGCGGGGCTGGCCCTGGATCGCCCCCGGCGCCCTTTCCCCGCCGTGGCGGCCCCTCCCTCACCAGGTGGAGCCCCGACCTTTGCCTTTGACCTTGGACCGGCTGAGAAAAGGCCCCCATAGCACACGGGGACCCAGCCCGGCCCCCGGAGCCCGAGGCCGGCCAGAAGGCTCCCTTCCACAGCCTGGCCGCGTCAGCCATGAATCCAATGGGAAAAGTGGGTTCTCCCTGCGGGGGGAGGAGAAGCGGCGGGGACGGGGTCATGTCCCGACAGGGTGCCCGCCCAGCTGCCAAGGGGAGGCCCGGGAGTCGAGCCTGTCGGAGCCGGCATCTCCCAGGAAAATGGGCTCCCAGCCCACGGGCTTTGGCTCGGCTGCACCGGCCCGGCCGGGGCGGGCAGGGAGGACGGGCGGGGGAAACCGAGGCTCTGCCCGCAGGAAGCCTGGGCCAGGCCCTGCCAGGCACAGAGCCCGGGTTCTCACACGCCTCTTAGATGGATGGGGGTGTTTGCCAGCTGCCTGTCTTAGTTTGGGAGGAAGGGCAGAGGCTGCAGGGGGAGTCCAGACTGGACTTTGGCCTCTTGGGGGCCTCTTGGACCTCAGGGAGCCTCTCAGGGGCCTCTGGGAGCCTCTTGGTCCTTGGGAAGCCTCTTGGGGACCTTGGGGGCCTCTTGGACCTCTGGGAGCCTCTTGGTCCTTAGGGAGCCTCACAGGTGCCTCTTGGACCTCAGGGGCCTCTTGGTCCTTGGGGAGCCTCTCGGGGGCCTCTTGGACCTCGGGGGGCCCTGTAGCTCAGGCCGCCACGATCTCGAGTGACGAGCCCCTGGATTTCTCGCGAGCCACCGCGGGCCGTGGGCCCGGCCGTGGGCAGCTTTGGGTAACTGGCATCGAGGGCAGCCCCAGCCACTGACCGGCTGCGTGACCCTGGCCTGCGTCTGCCTCCGTTTCCTCACTGAGAAAGCGGGCATGAGGGCAGCAGCTGTTTCTCAGGGCACTTGTCAGGGCCCAGTGGGCCCCATTGGGGAAAGAGCCTTGCAGGCGTGGCGGCACCCACCCTCAAAATGCTGTCGAGGGCCACGATCCGCGCTTTATTAGAGTTAACTGCGTGACCCTAAGCGAGTCCCTCAAACTCGTTCTGCCTCAGTTTCCTCCTCTGTAAAAGGGGGCTGTTGCGAGGCCAGAATCCGAATCGTCACTTGTCAGTAGGAGCGCGGTGCCCGCTCAGGAGCCGCGGCCGTCGCCATGCTCGTCAGTGAAGCGGTTTTGCCTTAAGCTGAGCTCGTTCCCAGAATCCCCGGGCGCTTTTTTGCTCTTTTACACCACTTTCCCTTCCCCTGTCACCCCCCACAACGCCCCCTCCCATGTGACAAAGGAAAGGTCAGGCCAGACAAACCGGCGGAGGAAGACGGCCAACGGCGCAGGCAGCGTTCCGCCTCCGTCGCCCCCCACCTCTCCGCTCGGATGCCCCCCCTCGTCTCCAGGTCTGCTGTCCGGTCGGGAAGGAGAGGAGCGGGTTCCTTGATGGGAAGGGGGAGCTTCCTTCTCTTCCCGGACAATGGTCCCGGCCCGATGCTGGGCTGTGACCCTGACCCAGTCCCGCTGTCCATGGGGACGGTGCTGTCCCCCGCTTGAGGTTCCCCAAATGAGCCAGCGCCCCCCGGGGGCTTCTGCAGCAATTACAGAGCCGAGGACCGCCAGCCCTGGCGGGGACGGAGAGATGGGGGGGCCCGATGAGACCCCGGAGGCCTGGGACGGCACCGGGCACACACAGGCCTTCCCTCTGAACCAGGGGCGCCCTCCTGGGTGTCTGCCCGCCCCGGCTCCGTCCCATCATGTGTCCCTGCATGTCTGCGTGGAAAACTGCCCCCGCGCTCCCGGAACCTGCAATTAGCCTCCCCCGGCTGCTCGCAGGCCGGATAATTGCAGAGATTGGGCAATGGTGCCAGGGAGCAGCGCTCAGCTTCTGGCGCGCCCGCCCGCCTCGGTGTTCCCGTAAAGAAAATGGGGGCAGCGACAACTGCTTCTTCCAGAGGGGGCCGGACCGTGACCTCTGCTCCCTGGGTCGCCTTCCCCTCCCCTGCACGGCACCCCCAGAGCCCTCCATCTGCGGACCCCCCAGGCCCCCGTTCTCCTCCTTGGCTCCCCGGCTGGATCCATCCCCAAGGATCCCACGGCTCAGAGGACGTCCGGCCCCACCTCCATCATGACAGACAAGGAAACTGAGGCAAGAAGATGGGCGGGGAGGTGCCCGAGGGCCCGGGAATTAGGGGCCCGTGTCCTTTCCGCTGCTGGCAATCTGGCAGCCCCGGCCCACCTCTGGAGCAGGCGGAACGGGCAGGGGGCCAGGGCAGGGCCAGGGGAGGGAGGGAGGGGAGCCCCATCTGCAGCTGGGCCCTCGAGGACACGGGGAGTCAGAGTGACCAAGGACGCCGCGGCCCGGCCTCACTGAAGCATGGCCAAGGACGGACGCCCGGCCGGCCCCGAGGGCCTCGCGGCCTTGGGAGACCAGAGCCCGGGCAGGGCGGCTTTGAAGCCGTCCATCAGCCTTATCTTCTGTGTGCACGGAGCCTCCGCGCCCCCTCCCCTTTTTCTGCCTCCCCCCCCTCATGCTCTGCTTCTGCTTCTCTCAGTCTCTGTCTCTCAGTCTCTCTTTCTCTTTCTCTCCATCTCTCTCTCTACTTTTCTGTTTCTTTGTGGGTGTGTCTCTCCATGTCTTTCTCTGTCTCTCTCCTCTCTGTCTCTCTGTCTGTCTCTGTCTGTCTG
>JAJPUD010032446.1:0-11917 GCA_023553655.1 Myrmecobius fasciatus
TAATTCAACATTATTAACATGTCATGGACTTCTGCCATTTAGGGGAGGGGAGGGGACTGGGGGTAAAATTTGTAATGGAAAGCTTTGTAAAGATCAATGCTGGGGAACTACCCATACATATTTTATACAAATAAAAAGCTTTAATTAAAAAAAATGAATAAAAAAAGGAATAGAATGGTGTATCAGTCAAATAGGTTAAATATGCATGACAAAATAATCAATTACTATAATAATCTAGTATTTGAAACAAACCCAAATGGTATCATCTGGGATAAGTGTTTTCTATTGGACAAAATTTACTAAGAAAACTAGAAAATAATATATCAGAAACTCAGCATAGACTTACATTTCATAGCCCATACCAAACTAATTCTTCCATAGACAAAATTTCCGGCATTCTTCAGAGATCTGATAAGCAAATTAGGAGATCAAGGAATAATTTACTTATCAGATCTTTGAAGAATGAAGGAAATTTTGACTAAGGAAGAACTAGAGAATAATAAGAACTATAAAATGTACCTCTTTTATTACATGACATTAAAAAGACTAACCAAACAAACCAACATAAACAAAGTTAAAAGAGAAGTACAAATTTGGGAAATAATTTTACAGCCAATATTTCTGATAAAATACTCATTTCTAAAATATATGAACTGATTCAAATTTATCAGAATTCAAGTCAATCCTCAAGTGATAAATGGTCAAAGCATATGAACAGACAATTTTCAAACCATCCATAGTCATAAATCACTATTGATTATAGAAATGCAAATTAAGACAACTCTGAGATATCGCTTTACACTTCTCAGATTGGTTAAGATGATAAGAAAAGATAATTACAAATGTTGAAGAGGAAGTGGGAAAACTGGGACACTAATACATTGTTGATGGAGTTGTGAAATGATCCATCCATTCTGTAGAACAATTTAGAAGTATGCTCAATCGGCTATCAAATTGTGTATACCCTTTCCCCCAGCAGTGCTATTACTTTGTCTGTATACCAAGGAAATCATAAAAGAGGGAAAAGCACAGACATTTGCAAAATTGTTTGTAAGCAGCTCTTTTTTGTGGTAACAAAGAATTGGAAAATGAGTAGATGCCCATCTTCTGGGGAATGGATTTATAAATTATGGTATATGAAGATAACAGATTATTATTGTTCTACCAAAAGTGATGAAAAAGCTGATTTTAGAAAGACTTGGAAAGATTTACATGAACTTATGCTGATAAAAACAAGCAAAATCAGGAATACATTATACACAATATCAACAAGATTGTTTGATGATCAACTATGCAAATTTGGTTCTTCTTAGTGGTTCAATGATTCAAAAGTAATCCCAAAAACCATTGGATAAAAAATTCCATTAACTTCCAATAAGAGAAACCTGGAGAATGAATGTAAATCAAACATGGCATTCACTTTTTTTCTGTCTCTTTCTTGTTTTTTCCCATTTGTTCTGATTTTTCTTTACCAACATGATTCATAACAAAATGTCTATTAGAAAACTTAATATACTTGTATATTGAGAAAAAAGCCATTAAATATAAAAAGAACTTCACAGATGTTTCTAATTTGAAAAGTTAATATCTTATAAAAATGAAATCACTGGGTGAGAGAAGAATGTAATGGGAAAAGGTAAAAGAGATAAGTGGAATGGGACAAATTATCCACCAGAGAAAGGAAGCACCAAAAAAGCTTTTACAATGGAGGAAAAGAGGGAAAAGAGAGGGTGAGTTAGTAAACCATATTCTCATCAGAATTGACTCAAAGAAGGAATAACACATTCAATATGGATATTGAAATTTATCTTACCCTGAAGGAAAGTAGGAGAGAATGGAATATGGAAAGTGGGAAGTGTGATAGAAATGATCAGTCAATAGCAAAACACTTTTGAGGACAGATATAGTGAAAGTAGATAGAGAATATAATAAATGGGAGAAAATACAATTAGCAATAATAATTGTAATAAAGAATTTTCAAGCAAGTATCTTTGATGAGGCATCATTTCTCAAACACAGAGGGAACTGAGTCAAATTTATAACAAATAAGATCCATGCCCCAATTGATAAATTATCAAAAGATATGATCTATCCCCAAAGAGATAAAAATTCATGCATATCCTTTGATCAAACAATATAACCATTAAGCATAAATCCAAAATATATATTTTTAAAAAGGAAGAGATATATATGAACAAAAATATTTATAGCGGGTCTCTTCTCAGTGCAAAAATGTTACAAATTAAGGGGATGTCCATCAAGGTAGGAATAATTTGAAATGTGGTATATGATCATTATGGAATATTATTGTTTTATGGTAAATGATGTTCTCAGAAAAAAGTAAAAAGTCTTTCATAACTGAAGCAAAGTAAAATGTACCACAAAGTAAGAGAAATGTTCTATGATGATGATATATGACTTTGCTCCTCTCAGCAGTGCAATGATCCATGACTACACTGAAGAACCTATGATAAAAATCTTGTCCATGCCTAGAGGAGGAACTGATTGTGTCTGAATACAGATTGAAGCATATTCTGTCTGTCTGTCTTTCTATCTGTCTGTATCTATCTCTCTACCTCTGCCGCTGTCTCTATCTTTAAATTTCTTGAGGTTTTTTTTTTTTTTTTCCACAACAAAACTTTTATGGAAATGCTTTGCATAACTTCACTTTTGATTTTTAATGGGGGCTGGAGGTGTAGATAATGGAGAGAATCTGGAACTTGAAAGTTTTAAAAACAAGTGTTCATTTTTTAAAAATATAATGGTAAAATTTTAAATAAATGAATGAGTGAATAAAATATTAACAAAAATAAAGTCATAACTAGAGGATGCCAGAATGTAAATGTGGGATTAGGTAGAGGAATGTCAGGTCTATTTAACCTCCATAGGTCACTTGCTTTTTTTTAGATAAAGTGAAGACACCATTTCCAGTTCTTCATTATTTGGGCTGTTAGGCAGCACAGTAGTTAGGATAAGGAACCTAGAAACAGGAAGAAATGAGTTTGGAGCCCTGCACCAAACATTTACTAATTTGTGATTCTGGGCAAGTTACAACTTTTGTCTGCCTCATTTTCCTCACATATAAAATGAGGATGATAAAACAACAACCCCCCCCACAAGAGTGTTTGCGATTACTTCAATGAGATGTTATTTATAAAGTGCTCAGTAAACCTTAAAGCAATACATAAATGTTCCCTGTTATTATTAACTAACATGGGTAAAGCATACTGAAATGTTTTCTTCCCCATAGATATTATACCTTCCTTTCCCTTAGGTTTCTTACCCCCCCCCTTTTTTTTGTTTTGTTTTGTTTTCTTCAATTATCGACAGTTACTGTCACATCTAAAATTTTTAATGATTTCATAGGTATGCAATTCTTGTCAATCCCACCAATGGAAAAAGTAGGCAGGGGTGTGCTGATAAATATTTAATAATGACATTTTTATTAAAGCTTTTTATATGCATAACATATGTAAGGGTAGTTCCTCAACATTGATCTTTACAAAACTTTCCATTACAGATTTTCCCCCCAGTCCCCTCCCTTCCCCTAGATGGCAGGAAGTCTACTACATGTTAATTATATTAAAATATTTGACAAGTCAAATATATGTATACATATTTCCCTACTTATCTTGCTATGCAAGAACAATCATATCTACAAGAACAAAAAATATCTGAGAAAGGAAACCCAATGCAAGCAAACATCGATAGAGATCATGGAAATGATATGTTGTGGTCCACATTTCATATCCCTCTCTCTGGGTGTATATGGCTTTCTTCACTGAACAATTGGAACTGGTTTGAAACATTTCATTGTTGAAGAGAGCCATGTCCATAAGAATTGATCATCATATATTATTGTTATTGCCATGTATAATGATCTCCTGGTTCTGCTCGTTTCGCTCAGCATCAGTTCGTGCAAGTCTTTCCAGGCCTCTCTGAAATATCCTTCTGGTCGTTTCTCACAGAACAATAATATTCCATAACATTCATATACCATAGTTTATTCAGCCAGTCTCCAATTGATGGGCATCATGACATCTTAAAAAAAATAAACTAAACAAGGCAAAATTTTTAAATTTAAAAATTATTAATGTTTTCATCACTTTTTAAAGTCTAGATGGTCAACAAAACAATGACAACCCATGATTTTGTAGAATTTGAATTTGCCAATTTCTGAAGAGCAAATGCTTACACTGAATGAATCCTTAATAGTTACCTCTTGGAAGTCTTTCAAAGCTGACTCCAAGCACTCCCTTGGGTCAAGGGACAGAGATATTTCTCAAGTCCTTTTTGTAGGGCAAAATTTTTGTTTCATAATGTTATGTTAAATGTTGATAGATAACTTCCCAAATATTTTGTCTTCTGCTTTCTAAACATAACCAGAAATAAAATGTTTACTGGTTTTCATGAGATGTAATAAATTTGTGAGTTTGCAATGAGATAGCATTGTAGAGACTATACACAGAATGTCATATTTATATATACAATATTTTTATCCTTGGGAAGTTTCAATAAAATATGGAAAAGGATAATATAATTAAAAGTATCAGAAACATAAAATTACAAACACATACTTTCATAATTTAATATTCAATTTTACTCAGGATGCCTTGTCATGAAATTTGATCTCAATTCCCAGAGTCTATGACCATGGACTGAAATTTCTGGTCCATCCTACCAAGAAAAATAATCTTCAAATATGACTTTGATAATGCATTTTATGCTTAATTTTTGGTAATCATAATTTGATTTTGAAGGGACTCAACTAAGAAGATTACAGGATAACTTTGTTTCAAGCATGTAGTAGTTTATTTATTTATTTATTTTTATTTTATTAATAATTTTTATTTGCAAAACATATGTATGGGTAATTTTTCAACATTAACCTTTACAAAGCTTTTTGTTACAAAATTTCCCCCCCTACTCCCCACCCCTCCCCTAGATGGCAGGATACACACTACATGTTAATTATGTTGAAATGCATGTAGTAGTTCATACAGAGAATCAATAACAATTGTTCAATAGAGAATTATAGACTGTCACATTCAGAGGTGAAAGCAGTAGCCACATTGCTGGAATTTTTTCTTACTTATTTGCTTCACACAAGTTGACTTGAAAGATAATTGAATTCAGAAAGGATGGTGGGGTTGGGCCTGGGGGTAAGGTTCTCTTGTCTCTATATAATATGGAGCAGTCACCTTTTCAGCCCAGATAGGATGGGGTAATGTCCATGGCATCTAGATGAAATTCTGAGACATTTTCTTGCTAAAGAAAATAGGTAAATGGACAGAAACTAGAAGAAACACATGCACACCTATATATATGTGTGTGTGTGTGTGTGTGTGTGTGTGTGTACATATATATATGTGTGTGTGTGTATTTATATCATATATGTGCACACATATATACATACAGAGAAACAGAGACAGAAAGATGGAGAGGGAGACAGAAAGAAACAGAGAGATAGGTAAGGTGAATGTGTTTCTATCTGTTTAATATACTTAAATACTTATGTTTTTGAAATATTTAGTCTATAAACTCAGATTCATGAAAGGCTTTGAAAGGAAAAATTCAGTTTTTATATCAATCACCACAAACTTGATGTGTCCTCGAAATCTCTAAGACTACATTATCTTAATTGTCCATATAGTGGCTCAAAGGAGGTCCCTATTCTCTGGTAGAAAACTGAAAGTAAAGAAATGCAGACCCTTCTCTTTTAAGCAAGTCTTTTCTGTTCCCTTCAACAACCCTACATCCTTTTTTTCTCCTCCTCAGGCAATCATTCTTTTAAGCAACATTATTTTGGATATATTTAGATAAAGATATATATTGTAATTATGTAAATGAGTTTGTGCATCAACTTTAATCAGGCTGAAAAAGCTTGTATTTTTCAGAAAGAAAAGTAGAATAAATACTCATTATCACAGATGAGCTCAGGAGCTTAAATTAAATTTTACTTTGAGATAGAAAATTGTTTAAAAAAAGATTGTACTAGTCATCTTGCCCTCATCCACTTCTCCAACCCCTACATCTTAAAAAAATAATCTGATAATTAGAACTTTAGGAGCCAAATATGAATTTAAGGAAAATATCTATCAATTTGCCTTTAGAATTGTTGTCTATTGAAAATTCATGAGATAAAGAAGAGATGAAAAATATTCTTTGTTTTCCATTATCTAAGTGAGGTTCAGGATTATGACTTTGGGAATATTATTAAAGTTTTCTGGTTCTCATTTTTTTTAAATTTAAAGCAATTCCTCACTCGAATTCAAGATGCTTAATAGTAGTTGGAGATTCATGACCATAGATCAGCAGACAGGTCAGGTTTGAGCAAATCAATAAAAAAAATTATCTTTATAGAAATGTTGGTTGAATCAATGCAAGTTAATTAGATATCCAGTTGAAATAATATGTAGAGAGAAGAGAAGATAGCCCCAGTAAATAAACTTGGGGTAGACCACCTACCTTTTGCAGATATGAAAAAAGATTCGTCACAGAGAAGGATCTGTCAAAAAGGTAGGAACAGAAACAGAAGAAAAGAGTGTAACAAAACCTTGAAAAGGAAAAAAAATATCAAAGAGAAGAGTCTTGACATGAAAAATATTACAGATAGATTAGCAAAACATACAGTCTCATACTGAATGGAAATAGTTAATATTGGAATAATTAGAGAGGAGATGGAAGTACTTAATCTTGGTAATCTTGAGCATTTTAGTGACAAAAGTGAGGAAAATGATGAAATGAAAGCTAGTCAGGTCACCACTCTTTACCTGGTCACACTCTCCTACCTTCTCTATTAAGGTTACCTGGGGAATGAGTTCAGCTTGCACTCTCCTCTTCTGAATCCTTACCAAACTTAACATATTCCATTATGCCTTGCTATATACCTGAACCTCAATTTTCTCTTATTATACAATGCCACCATTCTTATTAATTTTCTAGTGAACTTTACTGGAAAAAAATATATCCACTTTATCACTTTTATCCTTTACTCTATAAACACAAAAGGCTCCCTATTATCTAAAAGATCAAGCACAAAATCATTTGTTTAATATTCCATCTGTCTTAAATCTTACTTTTTTCTCCATGTACTCAGTAAGCCAGTAAACCCCTGGTCTCATTCATATTTTTCTGACAAGACACTCTGGCTATTTCTCTTTCTGTCTCTCTCTGTCCCTCTCATACACATACATCATCATCATCATCATCGTGTGACATTTCAGTGAATATAACTCAAGATGAATGGAATCACAAAAGAATAGTTTATGATGAAAAGAGATACACTACCTATGTAGCATGCATTCCATAGAGCATAGTGGAAGTGTTGAAAGGGTTTTGAATAAATGAGCAATCACTGGGAGATAAGAATGAGTTTTGAACAAGGGAAACTGTAGGACCAAATTCACTGGGATTGATGTGGAACTTTATATAAGTATGCTGAATAATTGAGGAAAGAAATTAAATAATCTACTGTTATCCTTAAAGCTTAAACTTGACAATAGAGGCGACCTGTGTGCAGTTGAAAATAGAGAGAGGGGAATTCATGTCCAATGCAACTGTAAACCAACTGGTGTTAAATTTAGGAGTACAAAGATCCTTATGACAATATTTCACCTATTATCATGCACATACTATTAGCAGAATAGTATTTGGGGCAGGTAAGTGGATAGAGCATTAACTCTGGAGTCAGGAAGACCTGAATTCAAAAATGATCCCAGATACTTGACACTAAGTAGCTATGTGACTTTATGCAAGCTATTTAACTGTAATTCCCTAATTTAATAAAACTCAAACAGTTAAGAGGCAACAGAACATGAGCTTGTAGTTTTAGTTACCTTTTGTAGACAGTTGTTCTTTTGACTACATGCCTATGTCCCTAGTCTCATCCACTCTGCTATGCTTGCCAACATAATTGATTTACTTTCTAGTTTGTGTGTCTGTAATCAAGCAAATGGGAACATGTTTGTCTGTGAAAAGGAACCCTCCTGCTACCTAAAAAAATTCACTTTTGTCAGCAATGATTTCAAGCTCCTGACACATGGCAGATTCTGGAAATAATAGCCTAACTTCCAAGAAACAAAAGTGATGATACAGTCCTCTACTGACAGTGATTTTCTTCTAAAAACAATGGCCAGATCTCATTCTTTTCAAAGACATAAAGGAAACATTTATTTGGGGGTTTATGGCATGACTTGGCTTGTTATTAAAATAAATTATTACATGTACAGTGAAAGATTTTATTTTGGAAAAATGTACCAAAGTCTAAAAACCTAAATATCTTTAGGCCATTATAAGTAATGTTAGAGATTGAGACTGTGAGGAGAATTGAACATTTTCATCATATTTCAAATTTTTTAATGCTAGACTCATTCTGATAAACAAAAAATAAAATCTTCAAGAGCAAATTATTTTACATTGTTCGGTAAAAAAAAGCAAACTATGATTTGTGAATTCTTTGATCTCAGATTTATTAAAAGTATGGTCATGTAGTTCAGGTGTCTCTTCCTGGAAAATCCAACAATATTCAATGCAAATAGTTAAGTTTTATTTCTAAATATCCATGAACAAAAAAGTCTCTGGGTGTTTTGGGTACTTCATTTAAAGAAGTTACTTTTTGTAGGACGTTATATCTCTCTAAAAATAATGTTCTGGGGGTAGAGCCAAGATGGCTGTGATCTCCTCTGACCTCTCAAACCAATAGCAAATTAAGCCTCCTCTGAATTCATTTTAGAATGGCAGAAGCTACAAGTATTTGGAACACAATATATTTCCAGAAGATGATACTTTGGAAT
This sequence comes from Myrmecobius fasciatus, assembly GCA_023553655.1. Classification (NCBI taxonomy): domain Eukaryota; kingdom Metazoa; phylum Chordata; class Mammalia; order Dasyuromorphia; family Myrmecobiidae; genus Myrmecobius; species Myrmecobius fasciatus. The sequence goes on from JAJPUD010032446.1 coordinate 8,796, forward strand.
ATTCATAACAGGTTATTTCAAAATGGCAGGGGGACAGTCTGTTGAGCCCAGATTTCAGTGTAGGGAGACTGGGGCAAGGAAGTGGGGCAGGGAGGCAGAGTGTTGCAGCAATCAAGGAATGGGGAATCTTATTTAAGACTTTTAGGGTACTCTGTCCTGGTTGCAAGAAGGTGGTTGTCAGATTTGCTGTAAAACACCCAAAAGCAAATACAAAAGGCAAATTGTAAATCACTGAGCCCAAAAATAATTACTTGCAACAGAAGTCAGTCAGAAACACTGACACCAGGGCAAACTAATGCAGCTGTCGCCCCTTTGCCTTAAGAGCAGATCTCAACCCTCAAAAAATGAGCAAAATAGGAAAAAAAAGAATTCTTACCATAAACAACTTTTATGGAGAGAGAGAGAAAAGATTTCAAACCCTGAGGTTCCTAAAGGCAAATCATCTCCAAATGAAGCGACAATGGGAGATATGAGCTGGTTCTCCTTTCACAACGCTTTCTTGGAACATTTCAAAAAAGATCTTAAAATAGAGTTAGAAGAAAAATGGGGAAAGGAAATGAGATCTCTACAAGGGGGTATGAAAAATGAAAATCAGAAATTATCTAAAGAAAATTCCTTAAAATAGATTTGATGAAATAGAAAAAGCACATAACTCCTTACAAAATAGATATGAAAAGATACCAATTCATTGAAAAACACAGTTTATGAAATGGAAAAAAATGCAATGAACAAAACAATTTACTTGGCCAAATACAAAAGGGGCTAAAAAGGGTAACTGAAGAAAATAATACACAAAAAAATTGGAAGTGAACAAATGAAAGTAAATGACTCAATAAGACTTTAAGAACCAGTCAAAAAAAAATAAAAAAATAAAAGAAATGTGAAATACCTTCTAGGAAAATCAACTGAGCAGGAAAATAGTTTTGGAAGAGACAATCTAAGGATTATTGGACTTCCTGAAAGCCATGATGAAAAAAAGGAACCTAGACACCATTTTTCAGGAAATAGGAAATCATCAAGGAAAAATGCTCTTTTATCCTAGAACCTTCAGAAGGTTTAGTAGCCATTGAAAGAATTCACCAAACACCTCTTGAAAGAGACCCCAAAATGAAAACTCCAAGGAATATACTAGCTAAATTTAATAATTATTAGATGAAGGAAAAAAAATTATTGCAGGCAGCCAGAAAGAAAAATATTAAATACCTAGGAGCCACAATCCAGATTAACCAGTACCTAGCAACTTTCATCTTAAAGGATTGAAGGGCCTGTATCTGATATTCTGAAAGCCAAAGAAATTTGGATTACAGACAAGAATAAACTATCCAGCTAGACAGAACATTATCTTTCAGGAAGGATTGTGGACATTCAATCATACAAGCGAATTTCATTTATTTTTGATGAAAAAACCAGAGCTGAACAACAACAACAAAAAATTTTGATCTCCAAATACAGAAATCAAGAGAAGCATAAAAAGGGAAAAAAGGAAAGAACTCTTGAGAACCATATTCTGTCCTGTTATGGGTATAATGTGTATAATTTCATTTTATTATAATATTATTATTATTATTATTATATGAATAGGAAACTAGAAGTAGAAAAGGTATTGTACTGGAAAAAGAGGAAAATGGAAAGAGTCAAGCATGACATAATTTTTTTTGAGGGAAAGAAATGAGGGGGGTGAACACTGTGAATCTTACTCTAATCAGATTTGGCTCAAAGACAGATTATCAGACATATGTGGTTTCACAGAGAAACGTCTCAATTTATAAGGAAGTGTAAGGGGAAAGGGGAAAAGAAAGGGGAAGCAGATGTAATAGGGGAAAGATATAAGAAAGAGGAGGGCCTCTAAAGTTGGGGGTTCTCTGAGGGAGATGGTAGTCAGAAGCAAAATACTGGTGAGGATGGAAAGGGGCAAAGGAAAGACAAAAGCATGACTTGGGGTAAATAAGATGGCAGAAAATACACAATTAGTCATTTTAACTATGAATGTGAATGGGATGAATTTTACAATAAAATGGAAGCTGATAGCAGATTGGATTAAAAGAAAGAATCCTACAATATGTTATTTACAAGAAGCACATTTAAAGCAGACTAAAGGTAAAAAAAAAAAAATTGGAGTCCAGGGGTAGCACGAAGTGATATAGCATCCAAATTCCTAGAGGAGAAGCTTTAAAGATTAAGCTTATGAAAAATTTATTTTTTTTTAAATTTTGTCTTCTTTATCTGAGTTATTTTAGCAAGACAGTACTTTGATTCAACACTTTTACCTGAGAAAGAATACAGGGAATAAGTAGACAGTAACAACTAATATGACTGATGAATTAGGGATTCAGCCTTTGGAAAAATAAGGAACTTAATTCACACTTGTCAATATCCTTACATAGCATAATTATAATTATAACAGTTATAATCAATTCATTTCAACAACACACACTTATTAAGGGCCTGATATTTGTCATTATTTAGGTTAGGAAATGATAATTTAAAAAAAGTAAATAGTTTCAATTCTCTTATTTATTTATTTATTTTTCTTTATTAATGCTTTTTATTGGCGAAACATATGTATGGGTAATTTTTCAACATTGACCCTTACAAAGGTTTCTGTTACAAATTCCCCCCCATTACCCATCCCTCCCCTAGATGGCAGGAAATCCACTACATGTTTATTATGTTAAAATACTTGACAAATCGAATATATGTATACATATTTCCACACATCATTGTTGTGCAAGAAAAATTGTATTTGCAAGAAACAAAAATCAGAGAAAGGAAGCACAATGCAAGCAAACATTAATAGAGATCATTAAAATGTTATGTTGTGGTCCACATTTCATATCTCTCTCTGGGTGTATATGGCCTTCTTCACTGAACAATTGGAATTGGTTTGAAACATTTCATTGCTGAAGAGAGCCATGTCCATCAGAATTGATCATCATATAGTCTTATTGTTGCCTTGTGTAATGATCTCCTGGTTCTGTTCATTTCACTCAGCATCAGTTCATGCAAGTCTTTCCAGGCCCCTCTGAAATCATCCTGCTGGTAGTTTCTTATAGAACAATAATATTTCATAACATTCATATACCATAATTTATTCAGCAATTCTCCAATTGATGGGCATCCTT
>JAJPUD010032447.1:0-11917 GCA_023553655.1 Myrmecobius fasciatus
ACCATTCTGGGGAGCAATTTGGAGCTATGCTCAAAAAGTTATCAAACTGTGCATACCCTTTGACCCAGCAGTGTTTCTGCTGGGCCTATATGCCAAAAAGATATTAGAGGAGGGAAAGGGACCCACATGTGCAAGAATGTTTGTGGCAGCCCTTTTTGTAGTGACAAGAAACTGGAAACTGATGGGATGCCCATCAATTGGAGAGTGGCTGAATAAATTATGGTATATGAATGTTATGAAATATTATTGCTCTGTAAGAAACGACCAGCAGGACGATTTCAGAGAGGCCTGGAGAGACTTGCATGAACTGATGCTGAGTGAAACAAGCAGAACCAGGAGATCATCATACACAGCAACAAAAGTATTACATGATGATCAATCCTGATTGACATGGCTCTCTGCAACAAAGAATTGTCTCAAACCAGTTCCAATTGTTCACTGAAGAAAACCATATACACCCAGAGAGAGGGATATGAAATATGGACCACAACGTAACATTTTCATGATCTCTATTGATATTTGCTTGTATTGTGTTGCCTTTCTCTGGTTTCCTTTTTTTTTCTTGTAGATAGGATTTTTCTTGCATAACTTGTCAAGTATTTCAACATTATTAACATGTAGTGGACTTCCTGCCATCTAGGGGAGGGGAGGGGACTGGGGGTAAAATTTGTAATGGAAAGCTTTGTAAAGATCAATACTGGGGAACTACCCATACATATGTTATACAAATAAAAAGCTTTAATAAAGAAAAATAGTCTAATCTTTCATTTGTTTTGTACATTTATTTCTATATTGCCAAAATGGAGTGTAGAGGATCAAGAAAAATTGTGTGTGCATGTATGTGCATGTGCGTGCGTGTGTGTGTGTATGTGCTTATGTGTGTGTGTGTGTATGTGTGTGTGTGTGTGTGTGCATTTTGGAGGAGGAAGTGGAAAAATATTGTAGTGTAAGAAATTGTCCATACTAATTATATACACTAATTAAATTCACCTGAAGACATGATCCTTATGTTATTTCACTGAAATTAGAATGGAAATAAAAATACAAATTTTAAAAAATCTATTCTGTAGATTGTCATTATACCAGAGATATGGTAGATCTATGCCAGAGAGTTGGACATGATTATACCATATTTTCCTTTAAATAGAGCATGAAAACCCTATCATCTGGTGTTATAATTGTTCTCTGACACTATTATTTCAGTGTTTCTGATGCTAAATAAATCATAGATATATTAAAAACATTTAGCACTCTCCTATGTATTCGACACTATACTTTTTATGCATGATATTCCTCATAGATGCTAATATAATTTCATTGTTATATCATTGTCAAAATCAAAATTATAAAAAGGTTAATTTATATATGTGTACATATTAACATACATGTATATAATAAATAATAAAAGCCAACATATTTTATTATATAAAATATATAATGCATTATATGTCTAATAACATATCATATGTAATAATGTATATGTGATAATGAGTTAACATATTTATACAGCATTCTAAGCTTTACCAAGAAGTTTAAATATATATTTATATATATATGTGTATTTTTAAAAAACTCATTTGATTCTCACAACAATTCTGAAATAGGTGATATTATTAACCTGTTTTCAAATGAGAAAACCATGGCTGAGAGGTAACTTATTGCCTCACCCGGTTAATATCTGTATGAAGAAGTTAGATTTAAATTCAGGTCTTTCCAACTATTAATCTAGCTCTCTTGCCTAACTGATTATCATTTCACATAAACTGAAATGATCTGATTATAGAAACTCTAGCAATTCATCTTGAAACAGGCTTTCTTCTGGCTAGAAAATTCAGGTCACAAAAACTGCTGGGAAAACTGGAAACTAGTGTGGAAGAAATTAGGGCTTGACCCACATCTAACACCACATACCAAGATAAGATCTAAATGGGTTCATGATCTGGATATAAAGAGTGATACTATAAGTAAATTAGAGGAATGTAATATAGTTCACCTCTCAGACCTTTGGAGATGGAATAAATTTATGTCCAAAGAAGAACTGGAACTCTTAATTGAAAACCAGATAGATAACTTTGACTATATTAAGTTAAAAAGTTTTTGTACAAACAAAATCAATGCAGACAAGATTAAGAGGGAAGTAATAAATTGGGAAATCATCTTTACATTCAAGGGTTCTGATAAAGGTCTCATCTCAAAAATATATAGAGAACTGTCTCATATTTATAAAAATTCAAGCCATTCTCCAATCAATAAATGGTCAAAGGATATGAACAGACAATTTTCAGAGGATGAAATTAAAACTATTTATAGTCATATGAAAAGGTGCTCCAAATCACTGTTGATCAGAGAAATGCAAATCAAGACAACCCTGAGGTACCACTTCACACCTGTCAGATTGGCTAAAATGACAGGAAAAGTTAATGATGAATGTTGGAGGGGTTGTGGGAAGACTGGGACACTGATGCATTGTTGGTGGAGCTGTGAACGGATACAGCCATTCTGGAGAACAATTTGGAGCTATGCTCAAAAAGTTATCAAACTGTGCATACCCTTTGACCCAGCAGCATTTCTATTGGGCTTATATCCCAAAGAAATCATAAAGAAAGGAAAAGGCCCCACATGTGCAAGAATGTTTGTGGCAGCCCTTTTTGTAGTGGCTAGAAACTGGAAATTGAATAGATGCCCTTCAATTGGAGAATGGCTGAATAAATTATGGTATATGAACATTATGGAATATTATTGTTCTGTAAGAAATGACCAGCAAGATGATTTCAGAGAGGCCTGGAGAGACTTACATGAACTGATGCTGAGTGAAATGAGCAGAACCAGGAGATCATTATACACGGCAACAACAGTACTATATGACAATTAATTCTGATGGACATGGCTCTCTTCAACAATGATATGTTTCAAACCACCTCCAATTGTTCACTGAAGAAAGCCATATACACCCAGATAGAGGGATGCGAAATGTGGACCACAACATAACATTCTCATACTCCTTGATTGATGTTTGCTTACATTGTGTTTCCTTTATCTGATATATCGTTTGTGTAGATAAGATTTTTCTTGCACAACAATGATAAGTTTGGAAATATGTATACATATATTCGATTTGCCAATATTTTAACATAATTAACATGTAGTGGATATCCTGCCATCTAGGGAAGGGATGGGGAAGTTGGGGGGAAAAATTTGTAACGGAAAGCTATGTAAGGGTTATTGTTGAAGAATTACCCACACATATGTTATGCAAATAAAATAAAATTTAAAAAAAAAAAGAAAATTCAGGTCAGTACTTTTCTTAGAAATCCATTCTAAAGAATTGTCTCACTTTTACAGTATTCACCATACAGTTCTACATTCATAAGAGAGCTCACTACTAATATTTAGATGACAATTAAAATGAAGTTGGTTGAGATCATCCTATTGTGCCAAGTACATTCTGCTATCTAGGAAGATTTACAATGACCTTTTGTCACTGGTATTGATTTCTGGGAAATAAAATCTGGTAGCATTTTTTAAAGGATCTTGTTAAAGACAAATCATCATTTTACCTATAACGGAATTTGTTGCTTATAGAAAATGATTGCTATTTGAACAGGCTTCACTCGTTGACCATTGTTGATCTAAAATTCAATGGACAATTGAATAGGTATTGATTTTTAGAAGTGAGTGTGTGTATGACTGTGTGTATATGTGTGTGAGTGTGTGTGTGTGTGTGTGTGTGTGTAGAGAAAGAAGCATGTGAATATAATATATATGTGCATGCAAATATATGTATGTATATCCATACACATGCTTCTCTGTGACTATGCATATATGTGTGTATATATATATTCATGCATGTATATATAAGCATATATATGATTTTGAGTTGTTACTCATTTAGCTTTCAGTAACTTTAACATATCTTATTAACAGAACATATTTTATACTTTGTTGAATAGACTAGTTTCCTCTGCTGGGAACCAATTAAGACAAGCCTATAAAGATTCTATCTATATTCAATTCTATATTCAATCTATAAAGATTCTTGAGGTAGGATTAGGATATACTTTTAAATTTCATGTTTATGCCCTTAAAATTAATTTTTCAATATACTGAATGGCTCTTTGGTGCACATCAAGCATCAGAAAATTAAAAAAAAATTTAGCCAAGTTCCTTGGATGAATGAAGATGAAACAGTAATGAAACAAGGTTTGCCTTTGTGCTTTGTGATCCCCACATCAACATCATTCTTCCCATATGGTCACTAATTACTAGTTTATGAACTCTGAATAAAAATGAACTGAAGAAGTCCTTCCTTCTCAAATAGAACTGCAAAATATGGAGCTCATCAGAAATACTGGCCAAAAGGAAATGAAAGAGAATTAAATTAAGTGGTAGCCAACAAACTGTCACTTAAATAATAAAAAGCTCTCTCAGCTCTTAAGCTGATTCCCTTCCTTAAGTTAAATGCTTAGTCAATAAGCATTTTTAAAGGATCTATTATACCCAAAACTTTATATGCAGTCCAGTGGGAAAATAACAACAACAACAACAAAAAAAAATTAGAAGAAACAGTTTCTTCCCTTGAGGAGTTAAAATCTACTCGGGGGGTGGGGAGGTAGAAAGAGGACCAAAAACATACTATCATGGGGTCAAGGCTGAGTTGGAAACACTCTCAAATCAAGAAAAAATGAATGTAGCATTAGTTGAAAGAGTTGAAAGGGATTCAAATTAATGGAATTATCAGAATCAGGTATAGCTAGTCTAAGAAGCCGTAATGGAAGAGGTAAATTCTTAAATATGTCTTAATTAAAAAGTCAAGCCACTCAAAGATGAAACTCATAATGATGAAGAAAAAAATAATCATTTCTCTGAATACCACTACCATTTCTAAGACAAAGTAGAAAAAAAAAGTCTTCAACTTTTGTCAGCATTTTTTGCCATAAATACACAACACTTCATAAATCCAAATAAAGAATGAGTAATATCATTACTATTCTTCTCTCTCCAATTCATCTTTTACACAAATTCAAACATAATCTATTTAATATACAGGCTTAAACAGAACAATCCTTGTGCTAAGAAGACTTCCAGCTTTATTTCATTCTACTGTCCACCACAACTTTATTTTTCACCAGGACTGATTATTTGTGTTCCTCAGTGTCATTCATCACTCTTCTACTTCCAAACATTCATGTAGGCTTTCTTATATTCTCCTCCGTATCAAACTCAACATGTCTGAAATATGTCCCTAAGCCTAAACATCTTTGCAAGCCCTGGTATCAAGTTCTGCATCAGACTCTCACTAGCTGACATCTTATTAAGTAAGTCACTTAATTTCTCAGCCACAGTTTCTTCACTTGTAAAAATGACAATAGTAGTAACATCTACCTCCTGGAAGTGTCAAGAAGATCGAATGAGATAACATGCAATCGAGAATATGTTATACATGCTATATAAATGTTTTCATTATTATTTTACTATTACCATCATTATTTGTTAAGGGTACCATTCTACTTCTCATCATTGAGGTTCATGCGATCAAAGTCATTCTCATTTTCCCATTCTCACTCAAATATCCAAACAACTGCCAGCTTATCAACTCTGCCTCTATAAAATCTCTCTTTTCTATCCCTTCCTTCTACTCAATGAACTCTTCTCTAGTTCATGCCCTACTCAACTCTCACCTGGATTATTGCAATAGCTCCTTCACTGTTCCCTGAGTCCACCTTCCCCCTTCCCCTTCTAGCCTCTACCCAGCTGAAAATATCCTATTCCTGAAGTGCTGGTATCCTGATGTCACCACTCTGCTCCTTGAAAAGCTTAAGTGGTACAAACTTTCCTGTTGGGCATTTAGGTCTTAATACTCTGACCTGTTTTATTTTTTTGGATTTGTTACACATTAGTCATTTTCACACACTCTACAATTCAGCCAAATAGGCTTACCTATTAACCTGCTGCCCTTAAAGTGCTTAGCACAGAGCTGGTACACAATAGGTGCTTAATAAATGCTTGTTTTCCTATCCTTTCTCTTGACTTCTCCTTTCTCCATATCCTATATCTAGATTATCACTTCTGGATCTTGGAATCTATGGATCCCTTCAAAGTTCAGTTCAAGAGCCATCTCCTCCAGAAGGCTTCTTCAGATCCCAACAGCTACTAGTAGCCCAGCAAAAACATAAGCAAAATCCTTTGTATTTACTTATATGTTTAAATAATGTTTTACTTATCAACTATGAGTTTCTTGAGAGAAGAAATTTTTGAATACAGTACACAATAAGATGCTAAATTAGGACCTTAAAGGTCACCAAGTTCACTTTATGATTTGTCAGATGAAACCCAAATTTGCCCAAGATCAGAAGGGGAAGTTTAAATACCTTAGACAAGATTCAGATCCAGAATCCATCTCTAGCACTCTATCTATCTACCATATTAACTGTCTCTCTCTCTTCTTGCTAATGGGAGTGAACTCTAACTCTAACTATTTATATCTTTCTCTTCTTTGAAGGATCAAATGAGGTGTTCTGTCCTTCATGGGGCCTTTCCTGATCCTGGTAACTCCCAGATAAGGAAAGTGAAGTCTCTTCAGATTTTCCTAAAGGGCAAAAACTGGACTCAACTCATTCCACTTGGTTATCTGCTTCTCCACCAGATTTCCCCAACAAGATACCCCCGCTGTCATCCCACTCCTACTGCCTTACTTTTTTCTCCCTTCTTTTGTATATTGTCTTGCCCTTTAGATTGTAGGGCAGGGAATATTTTTCTTTAAATTATTTGTATCCCCAGAATTTAGCACAGTGTCTGGCACATAGCAAACACTTTAATAAATGTTTATTGAATGAAATTGGATTGGTACATGATTGCCATTCTATAATATCTAAAGGACTTCCATGTGGGAAAGAGATTAAAGCTGTTTTTGATTGGAAGTGGTACATAAAAGTAGGAGCAATGAGTGTAAACTTCTTGTTTTTCAAACATATCTGACTTTTCATGACCACATTTGGGGTTTTCTTGGCAAAGATACTGGAGTGGCTTTCCATTTCCTTCCACAGCTCATTTTACAGATGAGGAACTTGAGACAAACAGGGTGAAATAATTTACCCAAGGTCACATTACTAGTAAATGGGTGATATTGAATTTGAACTCAGGAAGATCAGTCTTCTGGACTCCAAGTCTATCACTATATCTACCATACCTCTCACCTGCTCTAACTAAGAAGCTACAAAGACATTTATTTAGATTAGTAAGGAAGGATGTTCTCACTATTAAAACTCTTCCCAGAGTGGAAAAGTTTGCTTTAAAAGAACTAGGCTCCCTCTTACTGAAGGTCTTAGAGTCAAGGCTGGATTGACCACTTGTTAGGTAAGCTGTGAAGGTATTCTTGTTCATGTCTAGATGGCTCCTCTTCTACTACAATCCTATTTAATCCTTACAACAACCCTATAAAATAGGATCATTTCATCATAGATTTAGAAGTAAAAAGAACCTTAGAAGTCTTTGAGCTCATCTTTCTCATTTTTAATGAGAAATCTGAGACTGAGATCTAACTGCCTTGCTCAAAGTTACATAGTTTCTAATGATCTGAGAACTGGATTTGAATCCAGGTTTTTTCTGACTCTGGGTCCATACACCTATCTAAGATGCCATGCTGCCAATCTCATAGATAGTGAATCTTTATTGCCAGTTTTCCAGATGAGATAATTGACACAAAATTGAAGTGACTTTCCAACTGCATAAATAGTTCATGTTACTGTTCTACCATGAAAGTTTTCTATGATGCAAACCTGTAGTCATAGCTAACATTAAGTATCAAGTTCTGTTTCTGCAAAAAGAAATAATATTCTAAAACTTCATTTCATGTTTAAGCTTTTCATTCTCTCTAGTGAATTCCTTAAAACAAGACAAAAATGATACATAAATGAATACTGAATGCTCTTCCAGTTCTGTCATGTTACTATATTAAATCAATAAATTAAATAATTATGGTTTTTAATTAAATTCTTGTCATTACTCTTAAATCTATGCACTGAAAAGCAATTGACAATTTCTTAAATAAAATACAGGTGATTCTGAATACATATTAATAAAAAAAAACATTCTTCATGCTCTCCAAGAGCTTTGAATAGGTTGCCTTTGTTCAGGGTGTTTTCTCCTAGAGATTTTGGTCATTGAAATGAATGAAAAGTGGACAACTTCAGCCAAGTGAATTCTTGGCTCTAACTTACTTGGGAAGTGTTTTGTGGGTAGGCAGCTGAATGAACTGCTATAAAAGTCATGGCATGGGCATTTAATTATTTCCGTTTTTCTGTTCTCTGGCTACATCATCCCATTTCAGTTGTACCAGAAATGTCACACTGCAAAAAAGGGAAGTTGGGTTTTAAATGTCCAGTTTCAGCTAAATTCAAAATCTTTCTTTTCTTCCAAAACAGAATTACTTTCTCCCTAAACACCTTCCTGAAGCTTTCCTTTTATATAGTGGGGAAAATGTCTCAATACTTTCATACCGATCTTCACTGTAACCTTTATTTTAGTAAATGTAAAATATTAATATAAAGTAATATTCATAATGACTACAGTAATATAAGTACAACAATAATAACATAAGAACAACAACAATAAAATAACTGAAACAATGCATTGAAATGAAATTATAATGACCAAGTTTGACTCCAAAGAAAAACTATGAAAAAAGTTTTTCCTACTCCTTCCCAACTCTTCTCACTGCCTTTTTGGGAGATGTCAAGTGGTTTGAATGCAGATTTTTGTCAGACTTTTTCAATGTGTTACTAAGTTTTTCAGAATCTTTTTTCCCTCCTTTTTTTTCTTTTCTGTTATAAGGAATGACTTTCTGTGAAGGGGGGAGGAAAGACTATTGAGAACTTTAGGTGATGGAAAGCAAAAAAAAAATTAAAACAGAAATAATATACCTGAATTTTCTCTGCACACCTTGGAATATATATAAGCCAATCACAGCAAGGAGAAAATCCATTTCCATCAGTCTATTTTCAGATCCAGCTTATCCCCAGTTCAAAAATAGAATCATTAAATGCTAATTAACAGCCTTATGTAAAACCAAGGGCTAAGTTGATTCACTAAATAACTCCAAGAGACATCCTGAAACATCACAGAATGAGGTTGGGTCTTTTTGTTGATATGCAAAAGATTTTAAAGGACATAGAAGGTTCTCTGTGACCCTACCCACTTCCCATCTCCCTCCAAAGGGAAAAGAGCAAAGATAGGAGAGCTGCTTTGTTCTGGTAATGAAGTTACAACTAATTCTTCTCTCTTTACCTCCTTATAAATCTATAAAAGAGTTATATACCTTTCTTTTCATATACCTATTGGCTAGATAATTATGTTAACTACTAAATGAAAATGTTTCTATGTTAAAAGAATTATAGTAAATAAAACCAAAAAAAAATAAAAGTAAGGAGGGAGAAAGGGGAAAAAGAAAAGAAGGAAAGAAGGAAGGAAGGAAAGAAGGAAAGAAAGAAGGAAGGAAAGAAGGAAAGAACAAAGGAGGAAGGAAGGAAAGAAGGAAAGAAGGAAGGAGGAAAGAAGAAGGAAGGAAGGAAGGAAGGAAGAAAGGAAGGAAGGAAGAAAGGAAGGAAGGAAGGAAGGAAGGAAAGAAGGAAGAAAGGAAGGAAGGAAGGAAGGAAGGAAAGAAGGAAGGAAGGAAGGAAGGAAGGAAGGAAGGAAAGAAGGAAGGAAGGAAGGAAGGAAGGAAGGAAGGAAGAAGTGAATTGCTGGCTTTAATCAATCTCCAATATATATTCTATGTTCATTCCCACATTTCATGCTCAAGTTTCAGGTCACTGGACTAATAACATCAGAGCACGCATTTTATTTGAATGTCTTCATGAATTCTAACCAATCCCTGTTACACTTCACTTTTAAAAATAATCCTCTGAATTACTTAAATAGTCCCATTTCAGAAAAAGAAATAGAACAAGTCATTAACCAACTCCCTAAGAAAAAATCCCCAGGACCAGATGGATTTACATGTGAATTCTACCAAACATTTAAAAAACAGTTAACTCCAATATTATATAAACTATTTGAAAAAATAGGGAATGAAGGACTCCTACCAAACTCTTTTTATGATACAGACATGGTACTGATACCTAAACCAGGTAAAACAAAAACAGAGAAAGAAAATTATAGACCAATCTCCTTAATGAATATTGATGCAAAAATCTTAAATAAAATATTAGCAAAGAGATTACAGAAAATCATTCCTAGAATAATACACCATGACCAAGTAGGATTTATACCAGGAATGCAGGGATGGTTCAATATTAGGAAAACTATTAACATAATTGACTATATTAATCACCAAATTTACAAAAACCATATGATAATCTCAATAGATGCCGAAAAAGCATTTGATAAAATCCAACATCCATTCCTATTAAAAACATTAGAGAGTATAGGAATTAATGGACTTTTCCTTAAAATAGTCGGTAGCATCTATTTAAAACCATCAGCTAGCATCATATGTAATGGTGATAAACTGGAACCATTCCCAATAAGATCAGGGGTGAAACAAGGTTGCCCACTATCACCATTACTGTTCAATATTGTATTAGAAATGCTAGCCTTGGCAATAAGACAAGAAAAAGAGATTAAAGGAATTAGAGTAGGTCATGAGGAAACCAAATTATCACTCTTTGCAGATGATATGATGGTCTACTTAGAGAACCCTAGAGAATCAACTAAAAAACTATTAGAATTAATCGACAACTTTAGCAAAGTTGCAGGATACAAAATAAATCCACATAAATCATCAGCATTTTTATACATCACCAACAAAATGCAACAGCAAGAGATACAAAGAGAAATTCCATTCAAAATAACTATCAATAGTATAAAATATTTGGGAATATATCTGCCAAGGGAAAGTCAGGATCTATATGAGCAAAACTACCAAACACTCTCCACACAAATAAAGTCAGATCTAAACAATTGGAAAAACATCAAGTGCTCTTGGATAGGTCGAGCGAATATAATAAAGATGGCAATACTACCTAAACTAATCTATCTATTTAGTGCTATACCTATCAAACTCCCAAGAGATTATTTAACTGAACTAGAAAAAATAACAACAAAATTCATCTGGAAAAACAAAAGGTCAAGAATTTCAAGGGAATTAATGAAAAAAAATGCAAATGAGGGTGGCCTAGCTGCACCAGATCTAAAACTATATTATAAAGCAGTGGTCACCAAAACCATTTGGTACTGGATAAGAAATAGAGTAGTGGATCAGTGGAATAGGTTAGGTTCACAGAACAAAATACTCAATGACAATTGTAATCTAGTGTTTGATAAACCCAAAGACCCCAGTTTTTGGGATAAAAACTCACTATTTGACAAAAACTGCTGGGATAATTGGAAACTAGTCTGGAAGAAATTAGGCATTGACCCACACCTAACACCATATACCAAGATAAGGTCAAAATGGATTCATGATCTAGGCATAAAGAATGATATTATAAACAAATTAGAACAATGTAGGATGGTTTACCTCTCAGACCTGTGGAGGGGGAAGGAATTTGTGACCAAAGAAGAACTAGAGGTCATCATTAATCACAAAATAGATAAGTTTGACTATATCAAGTTGAAAAGTTTTTGTACAAACAAAATGAATGCAGACAAGATTACAAGGGTAGCAGTAAACTGGGAAAATATTTTTACATCCAAAGGTTCTGATAAAGGCCTCATTTCTAAAATATATAGAGAATTGACTCAAATATATAAGAATTCAAGCCATTCTCCAATTGACAAATGGTCAAAAGATATGAACAGACAATTTTCAGACGAAGAAATTGAAACTATTTCCGGTCACATGAAAAGGTGCTCCAAGTCACTATTGATCAGAGAAATGCAAATTAAGACAACTCTGAGATACCACTACACACCTGTCAGA
>JAJPUD010032448.1:0-11917 GCA_023553655.1 Myrmecobius fasciatus
TACCTTTGCCAAGAAAACTCAAAACAGTCATGAAGACTTGGACTTGAATAAAAATGTTGCCTGCTCCAAGCCCAGTCCATTGCCCTGCCTTCAGAACAAATTACTGTTGAATTGAACTGAATTGAATGAAGGATTTGAGGTTCCTTTGGGAAACTTAATGGACTGATCCAGTTAGGGGAGGGAGAGACAAAACAGAAAATAAAGTTTATCTGTCTTTTTTTTTTTTTCTTCAAAAAATGAAGGTAGATGATGACATACATTTTCCAGTGTTAGAGCAATTCTTTTCTCTTAGTTAAAGTCTGCCACAGGGGATGTCTGCCCCCACCCCTCCTTAACATGATAAAAGAGTTAACTTAAGATCTTAGATTGGAGTATTCAGTGTTTTCTTTGCACAATCATATGGCAAAGGAATCTGTGTTCAGTAGTTTACACCTTATCTAGATGGTTCATGCATTCAAACTAGTCTAGACATTCTGGAAATTAGAAAGTGGCTAGCATTCATCCAAAAAAACAACAACAACAAAAAAAAAACAGAGCTCTTTTGTGAGGGTAAATTAAAGCCTTGTGTCAGTTGCTGGAGGAATAGGAAATATGGAAACAACTGTAAAAATATGAACACTGGCTGAGTTAAGATTTAGAATAATTTGTCAAATAAACTTAGATTTAATTGAAATCTCCATGAGGACTAAAGGCAAAACAGTCCCAAATAACATTTTAAGTTATTCAAGACACCAAGCTTTCTGATTTTTCTTTTTAAGTTTTAGTTGTGGAATGTATAATCATTTCTTTTATTTTGGGAAAGAGTAGGGAGAGGTCCTATCTGTGCCATTGGGCATAAGGAGAAAAAAGAAAACATAAGTGGTATAGTTCATTGCAAATGCAGGTTAACCCAGAAATTAAATTGCCCACAACTAATTTGAACAATACAATGAAGTCTTTAAGAGGTGCCCCTTTTAAAATTGCTCTTTAATGTTGTTTCTATTAGACTTTTGCTGAAGTGTTTTGCTGCAGTATTTTTGTCCCACTAAAGATATCCACTTAATTTCAAGAGGGCAAGGCCATCCTTTTTCTGCTTGAGGTGCCAAGGTTGGAGACTCTTGGCCCTCTGCATCAATCTCTACTGTGCATATTACTGTCCTATTAGAGAGATTCATTTCAGGGATTTTTATAAACAATGTGCATGTTTGACATCTGAAGCTGAAAAATATACCTTTTTAATGATTATAAGTGGGAACCTTTCCTTGTGAAATGAAAATACCAAGAAAATTTAAAATTTTGTAGTATATTGAAAGCTAATCCTTAGTCATATTGCTTACTTCTGGGGGGAGGGGGGAGATTTTTTCACAGTCAAAAAATAAAACCAGACTTGGTGGTGGACATGATGAATGCATCCAGATTTGTAATTTTGAACTCAGTACTACCTTATGTTTTCTATCATAGCCTAATGCAGTGAATATAATATGCTTTAATCATCTGACACATGAATATACCAAAGAGCATTCATTTATTTGAGAACATTCTTTGAGATCCAGTAATGTGCATGAAATTATATACAATATTAATATATTAATACATATAGGTTAAAAGTATTATTAAGTTTCATTGTGGTATTGTGAAAAGATTAGCTTGGCAGTTAGGGAAATGGTCTTGTGTTGCTGGCTCTGCCACTTGAACTTGTTTAATATTAGTTAGTCTCTTTGGGTTCCAGTTTTCTCAACTGTGGTTTTGCTTCCTACTCAAAAGTGACAGTCTCAAGGTAAAACTCTTGAAGCTCAATCATCCCTCTCCACCCTCATTTCTCTAATGATTATGCTGTCTTTGGTGGTCTTTAGTTCTCTTAAGAAAAATGACCTGCTAGAGCTTGTGAAAGTGGTCATTTACATAATAACCAAAGAATAAAGGACCTTTCTTATGCAGATATCTGTGGAAAAGCTTGGTAAAAATCTACAGCTGAGACCCAAAATCTTTAATTCCCAAGAACTTCCTTAAAAAACGGTTTGTGGAACTTTCTGTCAAACTCAGCATGACAATTCATTGGTCAGATCCTTTGGTTAAAAGTTTGACTGTAACATGGCTTCTAAAGTAAAAAAAAAAAATTCAAAGAAACACCTTTGAAAACATTGTTTTATAATAAGTTTTCTAATGTTTGCAGTAAAGAGGTTTAAAAACAATTTTTAGCAGTAGGGCATAGGTTTCTGTTTTGTCGTTTGAAAATTTTGTATTGCTTTTTAGTTCAGTGGGAAGGAGATCAGCATTAAAAATTACCTCTCTCATAGTTTATTTCAGTAAAGTAATTTTTCGCCTCTCTTGATCTTACTCATTTTTTCCTCAGGATCACAAGGAGGTTGTCAAATAACACATAATGTTAACTCCAGGCTGGTGTGAATGCCAGTTCTGTTTCCTGTTGTATAAACAGTTGTGTGTGTTGTGAATATCAGGCTCACCCCAATTCAAAGGAGAAATTAGAGCGCTCTACTTTCTCCAGTATTAACTCCTTTTTCACAGGATGCTGCTCTTTTCCTCAGTAAATTGTTAAAAATTCTTCTGTGAGAAGCTGCTTGGATGTAACACTTTATTGATTAAAAACCTAAAAATATAGTGAGTGATGGGCCCTGTGATCTGGAGTTTGTTTCTGCTATGAATACAATTAACTTTGGGCTTGTATAATGATATCTTTTTCTGCCATAGTATTTCATAATCTCTTTTAATGTATTATCCATTTTGAATTATTTCTGGATAAGCTCCAGTATCCTATTTCTTTATTAATTAGCAAAAGTATTTAACCTATTCTTTTGGGAAAACTTCAGCCTCTGTATTTCTTAGAACCTTCATCTAAGTATTTTGCTTCCATGAGTAATTAGTATTCATTCTTTCTTATATTTCCCCCTTCTACTCTATGGTGTCTGTGTCCAGCATTCTTTGTTTCCCAGTAAGAAAAAAACCATTATTTAAGTAGAATCACTTCTTAGGGATAGCATCCTAATTTGTCTAGGTCCTCAGATATAGTTTTTGTGATCCTAACTTGTATATGCTTCTTCTTTTCCTCCTCTTCCTCTTCCTTCTCCTCTTCCTTTCTCTGTTTCTATCTTTCTGTCTCTGCCTCGGTTTGTCTCTGTCTGTCTTTCTATCTCTGTCTCTCTTATCTCTACTTCTTTATGATTCTCTCTGTCTCTGAATTTCCAGTTTCATACTTGAACACTAAGTATCAAAAGTGAAATTCCCTGATTTTTCTAAGAAAAATGAAAAGATTTTTGCTGTGAACTTCAATTTTCACTTTCCTCATTTGTAAGAAAAGGGTTGATTTCTAAGATCTCTTTTAACATTCTTTGAGTCATATTCTAGCAATGATGAAGTGTTTTTTTGAGCAATTCAGATTTTGAAAACAATTTTAAAAGATTGTTCAGAAATTAGTAGAGGGTTAAAAAATTAGCCAATTTTTGTTAATAATTGAGAAAAAATTGACTAAAGACATTTGGGTCTCTAATTGCATTTCTTCATTTTCTTCTTGGCAAGAACCTTCTTCCCAGTTTAATTTTGATGACAGTTAAAGTTGATCCATTCTTATCAACTGTTAATTAATGATCCTCCAGGAGTTTGGTCTGGAAATTGACCAAAACTGCCATCTTACAATAAAAACAATCCATGTCCTCATTTAGTGATGCTTACAAAGTAGAGAGATTCCCGAAGCAATGGGGAAAATGCCATCAACAGTTGTACTTAATGATTTATAATACAAAATAAAATTTGAATTTAATAGATTAGCTATAATAAAATGTGATTATGTAAAAGAATTTCGTATTGACATGAAATGATGAGTGGAAAAAATGATACCTAATTTCTAACCTTTTCTTGCTCTAACTTGTTATTCTAGTTGAACTGTTTGGTATAGTTTCTTGCAGGTTTTTTAGTGTAGTCTTCTCATTTATTTCTGTCCTTTTAGTTCTCTTTACAATTTTAATTCCTGAATTTTTTTTACTGACATTCTTTAAAGCATCCCAGTGTCTTTTGTCTTTTTTTTTTTTTTTTTTGCTTTTTGCTGAGGCAATTGGAGTTAAGTGACTTGCTCAGGGTCATACAGCTAGGAAGTGTCTGAGACTGGATTTGAACTCGGGTCCTCCTGACTTCAGGGCTGGTACTCTTGTCTTTTTTTTTAAAGCCAACTTTATACTCTTCATATTCTTTATACTCTGATAATCAAGTACTGAATTTTTTGATTTTTCAAGGTAAATTAAGATTGTTTTTTTAAAACACTCAAATCTATAAGCATATTGCTCCTACCATTAAGAATCCCTATATTTTAAAATGTTTCCAGTGATACTTCCATCTGTTTTTCCCTTGTAACAAATTAACTTTTTATATTAGATAAAACAACATGAAGATAGTATTAAATGTCCCATAAAATGATAGAAGTAGAAATTATTCCAAATGCATCATATTCCAGTTAGGCTAAGGTGGTCCATCAGGAGAAAATTATTTGAATAGGTCAAACAGATATAAACAAGGTTCCTAAATTCCAAATCCTGTGCTCTTTATATTCCACAATGCTATTATTACATTGTTTTAAATGTAATTTAAATGTGTGGTCATTAGCAAGATGATTTGTCACTATGTAGGGAGGTCCCAGTGATGGAACTCCTTCAATTAATGCAAAGCTATAAGTATTGGACAGTTTATAGATGCAGTCACTTGGGACATTAAGAAGTTAAATGACTTGAGTATATTCATATAATCAACAGGTTTCAGAGATGAGTCTTAAATCAATGCCTTTCAAGATTGCCTTTTTATCCTTTAGTCTCACAAATTATTAAACTTTTTATATTTATAATACATTTATACTCTTAAAAATTATTGAAGACCCCAGAGATCTTTTGTTATGTGGATTCTATCAATATAGAGCATAATAGAGGGGGTTTTTATCTTAATATTATTATTATGAAACTAGTTTTGACCTTGAAAACTCCTTGTAAAAATATTAGGGACCTTCAGAAGTCCCTGGACCATAATTTCAGTACTACTAATGGTGCAGTGGACAGAATAACAGGGCTGGAGTTAAGAAGCCTCAGATCTTTATAAGTTCAAATCTAGCCTAGATACTTAGAAGTTATGTAATCCTGGACATATCACGAAACCTTGTTTGTCTCAGTTCCTCATCTACAAAATTAGCTGTAGAAAGAAATGATAAGCCTCCCCTGTATCTTTGCCAAGAAAACCCCAAGAAGTTGGAAAAAACAATCTCAAAACTGAACAGCAACAAACTCTGTATATTATGCAATTATATCTCTGTGGAATAGTAAGACTTAGTTATTATTGATATTAACAAAGTTATTTAAAAATCACTGGAAGTTATGTCTGCATTCCTGATTCAGAATGATATTTTGAAATTTTTTTTTATGATAAATATTATAATGTGATGAATTGAAGACTGGCATATTTTAATTTACTTCCAACCTTTTTTTGTACCATAAAGTATATGCGTACTTAAAATAGCACCTTCCTTACTCTTGGGGAAGTAGAAGGACTTAATTAATATCACTGTATACATAACCCAACTATAGGAACAGTTTTTATTGTTAAGATTTTCTCTGTCCTGGGAGCCTGAAGGCAAATGCCATACAAAAAATGTGTGCTCAGGAACCTGCACAATCCAGGCTACATCACTTTGGACTATAGAGCATTTTGTTCTCTTTATCTTTAAAATATTAGTGCTTTTGCTGAATAGCAAATGGTTTATTAAAAAACAAACAAAAAAAAGCATCCAATCTAAATTTATATCAGAGTTTTAGTATTAATTCTAATTTTCATTCCTTCTGTCTTTTTAAATTTTAAATGTGTCAATTTTTGCAGTTCATGTGTAAACTTTTATTTGCCCAGACTACAGGTTGACTTTTACCTTGCCTCCATGGCTTTAGTTATTTAGACAAAGGGCTTTTAAAGGAATTTCTAGTTATTGACTCTGAGGATAGTCTGGATATTAGTATGTTACTGCTAGAAGATAGTAGTTGGCCAAAAGTTGACATTGAGTAAACCTAGACTATCCTAATAGTAGTATATGTATTTTATGAAATATTAATATGCACTGATTGGAAGCAGTGATCTAGTGCAAAGAGTACTTATTTGGAGTTTCATAAAATTTATTAGTTATCTAGAGTTTATATTTGAACCATTTTCCATAATTTATATAGATGCTAAAACATTTGAAATCTAAGACTAGGTTCCAGGTGTTCCTGCCTCATAGAAAAAGTTGATTAGCAGCACAATAGAATAGAAATAGTTTTGGTAATTTGTGTTCAAATCCTACTTAATTGTGTAGTTACTTAATTTTTCTGGGCTTCAGTTTTCTTATAGTAAAATGAGTTGGTTGGGTTAAAAGACTCCTGAAGTCCATTTCAGCTCAAAACTGATGATTCCATGAAGATAGGAAATTTTAATCTTTAAATCTCAGTTCTTATTTGCCACTGACATAATTTCAATGAAGGTGTTTCAGCTCTCAATGTTCTCTCTATGTAAAATGAGAAGGACAAGATTTCATTTTTTTAAAGGATTTTTAGCGTTACTTTTTTCAATGCTCTTATGAGCTCATTTAAGTTTGCAAAGACTCCATGTTGCTTCCAACTATAAAATGAGGAAAGAAGGATTATCATTCAAAAGTTTAAAAACCCCAAATGGACAGAAAGTAACAATCAAAGAAATGAATGTTCTGAAATTCCAGATTTGGGAGTGGAGGGCTAGAGTAAGGATACTGCATCTCTTCAATAATTGGTTTTGGGGAATATTTGCAATGACAGCTAAGCATTTTGGGAGTGGGGTCAAGTAAATTATTTTAAAATGCTCCCCTTGGTTCATAATCACAAGATTAGAAAGCCTACAGGCTGCTTTATACCTTATAGAATCAGAAGCATTCACTATGGCCTCCTCTCACTGTATAGGTGCAAGTTTAAAAGACAACTTTGGAATTATTCTTTGAGATAAATATCAGCTGCCCTTTGCCCTTTCAGTTTGTTTTTGTTCCCCTTACTAAACCCTCCTCCTTCCTTATCCCTGGTCTATTCTACAATCAGAGAAGATTCTATAATCAGTCCTCAGGCAACAGTGTAATCTCTTGAAACCATATGGGTAAATGAAAAATAATTACAATTTTATTGGATTTGAACCTTATGTCTTATCATTTTTTCCCCTCTGTATGTGTACATGTGCAAGATGGTGCAATCTAATTCTGCAGGTTTCTTTTTAATTCCTTCTTTCTTTCTCCTCTTTTTATTGAGATTCAAAAAAGGTACTAGATAGAAGACAACAAGAATCCTAAAGCTGAGGGCCTACCTGATTATTTCCTTATAAAATAGAAAGTTTCCATAGTATGGAGATATTGAGTCAGATTTGCACTATTTGCCCCGAACTTCTAGGGGAAATCACTAGAGGATATAAAAAGAAAATGTCTGATTTTGCTGGTTGGGCCCTTCTTTCCTCCCTGACCTTTACACCAAAGCACATGCTGTCTATATGTTCTTTATTCTACGGCATGTCTGTTAATCTATTTTAAAATGACATAGAGGGAAAAAAAAAATCCCTGGATTTGAAATCAGACCACTGGGGCAAATACTGCTAATGATATTTATTACCTAGCTAGGCAATCCGCTTTACTTTCTGGGCCTTGGTTTTCTTGGTATAAAATGAGAGGGTTGATTTAGATGACCTTTAAGGACCTTTCCAACATTAAGTCCTATGGTTCGATATGAGTAGGCGATTCCACAAGGACTACAGTAGCTAGCAGCATTGTATCAATGCTATGATATTCTATATGGGATATATTAGTATACATTACCCAGTGAGCTTTCCAAATACTAGTTATTTCTTCTGGTATTTTTGTAAAGTTTGGAAAGAATTCTCCCCTCAAACTTTTTTTTTTAAATTAATGAAACAAAATTATAGATGTTTAAATCTTTTATACTTAGATTGATTTAATAGGAAACAGAATTCAGTTGGCTGAAGAACAATTTAGGCGGGTGAGACATTCCTGCTCACTCACACTACTCCTGGTTCTTGTTGAGCCCAGTTTTTCTGTACAGATTCTTCCCATTTTTAACAGATGATTTGATTTTTTAAAAATCTGTTTGATACTCATTTTCCTATTATACAATTACTCTTCAGAATGTGTATAGAAACTGAAGTTTGTCTGCCTTCAGATATTAACTATCTTTTTTTGCTCCCCCTTTTTCCCCTTCCCTCCCCCCCATTTTCCAGTTGTTTTTATTTCAGTTGCTGCGAGGACTGTCTTACATCCACCAGCGGTATATTTTGCACAGAGACCTGAAGCCTCAGAATCTTCTCATCAGTGACACGGGGGAGTTAAAGCTGGCAGATTTCGGTAGGAAAGCAGTTAATTATGAGTCTATTTTGTCATGTTGTGAGAATGCCAGGCAGATGGTGGTGTGGATTTTGCTTAGACACAGCTACTGCATTGTAGAGCCTGGTAAAATTTCCTCTGGAATGAAGGATTCATTATGAACCAAATAATGCTTGATAGATTAAAAAGTGAGAAGGGAAGCATCTTTCACAGTCAGAGAGAAGGCTGGGGGATGAGGGGAGGATCCAGTGAGGGGCAGGGAGGGAAGAAAGAAAAAAGGGAGGGAGAAAAAGAGAGATGGAGAGAGATAGATAGAGAAGGACAGAGAGACGAGACAGGGAGGGAGATGGATACATGAACTTCGTTAAGTGTATTAAAATTGTCAGAAAGAGTCTTGCAAGAAATGGAACAAGTCATCCCCTTTGGCATTTTGAGAAAATGGCATTTAGAAGGAACTCATAGCTTAGAATCACTTGTATGTATCATCACCCCAGGGACATAACCATTGAGCCCAAGGACCCACAAGTTGGGTTAACCTTTCTTGAGGTGACACTTGGCTTAAGAATTTCTGAAGAATTAGGAGAGCAAGTATTGAATATCATTGAAGGGAAAAAGCTTATTTTAGGGTATTTATTTTATAAACTGAGGGTACCTAGAAAGTGCCCTAGGGCACAGACTCTAAGTCCTGGGCTCAGTCAGGACGACTCATCCTCCTGAGTTCAAATCAGACACTTATTCTCTGTGTGACCCTGAGAATGTCACTTAATCCTGTTTCCTGTTTCCTCATCTGTAAAACAGTTGGGGAAGGAAAAGGCAAACTACTCTTGTATTTTTGCCAAGAAAATCCCAAAATTGGGTCATAAGGAATCAGACATGACTGAACACTGGCAAATTTTTAAACTGATCCTTCCATGGAAGTTTTCAAATTAGTTGATCCCACTCTACAGACCATGTTCTTTCAAGCTTTGTCTCTGTGACTTGGAGACAAAGAGGGCTTGGTTCTCTCCTTGTTCTCTCCTCAATTTCTCCCTTCCTTCTTGATGTATTCAGAAATCTCTGAATTGCCCTTGTTCTCTTGTCAACCTAGCGAGAATGAAGTGTTGAGCAAGGTCTTAACACCTGGGATTCTCGTGGAAGCACAATGTGTTGACCGTGCATTGCCTCAATTATTTTTGAATACATATATATTCTGATTAGAAATTTGCTTGGCGAACGGTAGAATGAAATATTGCCCTTGGGAAAAAAGATGCCTGAGAATGTGATATGGGCAATTGCTATAATATAATTATTTCACCAGAAGACAGAAGGGGGCTGAGAGGAAGTGAGAGAGAAAGAGAAGAAAAAAATTCCTTTTCCAAAAGTAATATGCCATTGAACTCAAATACAGTGAGACTTTCCAAACAATTTTCTTGCACTTTTGGTCTTGGCTCTCTTTTTTTAAGACATTGATGATTAGAAACTTTTGTCATTATATCTTGTTTCTTAGTTGTATAGTTTTGGGAGGAGGGGCAGGAAGGAAATCCAAGCATTTAATCTCATTGATTTTTATAGCTAATTTTCAATTTTAGAATCAGATTAAATACTGATTGTTTATCAAAATGCAGAAAGCCTAAAAGAAGGGTGGTTAAGGATGGCTGCTTATCAAGGCCAAATATCAATAAATCTTTCCCTTGAACCTCCTGAGTTTGCAGTAATGTCTTTACTTCATAAGTGTACAATAAATCTGTGAAGCTTAATGGGGATTTTTTTTGGGGTGACATGCTCTATAAAGCATAAGTTTGAATACGGTGTTGAAATGTGCAGGTACATAGTTAACCATGTTGAATATAACTTAACTTATATTTTTGCAGAAAGATTTCTTGCTCATAAATTTTAATTGTATGCAAATATGTTCACACTAAAGTTACTTTCTTTTCTATTTCTAAGCAATATAATGATTGCTAGAATTGAGGTTTTTATCTTAGAAAGTCTTGCAGACCAGCCAGACTTTTCAGTAAGTACCAATTTTGTATTTGTACCAGGGAGGAATTTGAGATGGTTTAAAACACTACACAGTTTCCCAAATGGATTTGATGCCATTTCCTTCCTCCTATTGATTCACATCTTTTCTATACAGTCTTGCCCAGTGATATTTTATGTTAGAGAATCTTAGAATAAGTGGACAAAAAGACCATCATAATGACATATGTGATTAGGCTGGATATCATGGAGAAAACGTATGATTGGAAAAGGAGGCCGTGTAGTGAGAGAAGAATAAGAAATGAGTCACTTTATAACCCTGTCAGGGAGCTTCCATTTACCCTAGAGCTTGCTGTAGGTTAACAGTCTCTGGAAGGCTAAGACCGGAATTTCACAGAATGAAAAGGCCTGGATGGTTTCCTTCTGATCAAGATAGAAGGAAATCCTCCATTAATAAGACCAGAGACCTAGCCAAATACTCTGATATAATGGTAAGGTTCAATAGCAAATTAAATATTATGGAAGGCTCAGCTTTGTTTAAAAAAAAAAAGGATTCTTTTGAGTGTGTCTTTAGTTACTGAAAATCATTAATTGGTTCTTCTTGATTTTCTGTATTTGAACCCATCCCTGGCACAAGGTCTCATACTCTTGTTTATTAAGTGTAACAAGAATGGCTTATCCACTAATTGGCAATTTACTTGATTAATTTTGCATTATTTTTGTCTTTTAATTAAAATTACTATGCTCAACTGTGTCTGTGTGAGCATGTGTACATGTGTGCCCATGAGAGAATGTAAAATGATGGCAACCAGATGAGAGTGTCAGAAAAAAACCCCAAGCACAATCAGTTGGCTTCCTTACATTACAGCAGAGAAAATAAACAGCATCCAGACCCAGTATACAGGATGTGTATACTTATAGCTTTCCTGTGATCCTTGTTTGTTGTATTTGAATGATATAGCCCCAAATTTGGATGAGAAGCACCTGTGTGTGTGTGTGTGTGTGTGTGTGTGTGTACTTGCATTTAAATTCCAAGTTCAGATATATTCTGTGCCTGGAACATAATAGGTGCTTAATAAATGTCTGTGAAATTAAATTTTGTCAAATTGTTTTTACCATTTTCTGTTTCCCAAGGAAACCTGGGGTAGCTAGACAGTCCTTACAGCTTTTAAGTATCTGAGATAAATTTAGAATCTTTGATGGAATCTGAGAAGTCTTTTTCTGGTGGCTGGAGCCAAATTTTGTTTGAATATTGTGTGCATGTCCCCTTAACCACTGCAATTTTTTTTTTTAAGAAAACCTAAAATAAATACAACTTTATCCTTTAAGAGATTTCACATCCTCAGTATGTGGCAGACTGGGATGAGAAATAGTATTTCATTCAAAAATATTTTTGTGTTTAGCAAACACTTCCTTAGGGTAAGGTTTTAAAGTTTTTGTTTATTTGTTTGTTTGTTTGTTTATATTTTAAAAGCTAAGGATGATGCAGCCCTTGGAGCTGTAATAGCACTGTCCTCCCAGGGTTGCTATGATGTAGACCTTAAAGCATTATAGCATGTGTTCCTCACCATCACCTTGTTATTCTGTAGTGTGACATAATGAAAAAAGCACTATCTG
>JAJPUD010032449.1:0-11917 GCA_023553655.1 Myrmecobius fasciatus
TCTCTCTCTCTCTCTCTCTCTTCAGTTCCCCCTCTATTTCCTTTTCTTTCTTTTTTTTTGCATCATTGATAATACAGATCTATCTCTTGCATGAGTTCACATGTATATAAGCATCATATTGCTTGTTCTCTCAGTGGGTAGGGAAGGAGACTTGAAACTCAAATTCAAATTAAAAAATGTTAAAGCTGAATAAGTAAAAATTTATAAATATATATATATATGTATGTAAATACAAACATGTACATAAATAATAAAAACGGGACTACTAAACAGTAAAAAAATATTCCTAAGCTATGTATTAACGTAGAAAGCTGCATATTAACATTGGTTTATTGTATTTTTGTTTATTTTAATCAATATTTCCAAATCATATTTTAATCTGTTTCTAACTGCACTATGGAGAATGGGGTCCATAGATTGCATGTTTGACACCTTTGTTCTAGGCAATTCTATAAGATTCTAACTTACAAAGAAACTGCTAATCCATATTGGTAAAGGAAGGTCCTCCTGGTGTACTTCCTCTACCAATGTAATTATAAGTTCAGCCTCTATTTCTATTGAAATAATCACATGGTTTGAGATATAGTTGATTCTAGTATAATTAATCATGTTAATGATACCTCTAATTTTGAACCATACTTATATCCCGTCTTTAAATCCAACTTGATAAAAATAACAGTTTTATATATATGACTTTTTTTTCTTTTTGCCAAGATTTTATTTGAAAATTTTGAAGCTGTATTCATTTACAAAATTAGTTTACAATTTTCTTTCTTTGTTTTATTCAACTTTTATTTAAACATTAGAAATCTATATTTTTAAAAGATATTCGGTAAATTGCTCTTTTCTTAATTCTTAAGAATAATTGCTGTAGTGCACATATTCATTTTTCTCTTTAAATCCAATTGGACAAGGATGGTTTTTCCTCTCCTTTTAAAAAAAAAGTTTCATTATAGATTGTTCAGTTTCCTTTTCTGTTTTTGGATTGTTTAAGAACTCTTTGGGGTACAATTAACTTGGGAATTTTATGTATATGTGTGGATTAATCCTTTTTCTCCATATCTTCTTCTCCCCATATTTCATAATATTTTCTTCCTTTCCCTTATACTCCTCTATATTTGACAAAACCTTATTTATTCCCCTTGCCAATGTATCGTCTTCTTACCATTCCATAAAAGTGATAGTTTCACATCACAAGAGTCTTCTTTTATTACTATACTCTCTCTTGATGATTTTATACAATTCAATTATATCTTTTATAGAAATGACTTATAAATCAATATATCCAATCCTGATTTCTCCTTTTTTCCCAGCCCTGCATCTCCAACAGCCTCCTGTCCCCTTCCAACTCGATATTCCACTACCACCTCAAACCTTCCCCATCCTTCTTTTCAAAATCACTCATATATAATAATAAATAATATTAATAATAATAATAATAATAATAAAGAATAATAATAAATAATCATGATAATATAATAAAATAAAAATAAATAATAAAATAATAAAAAATAATAAAATAATAAATAATAAAAAGAAGAGAAAAAAGCAGTTCAGCAAATCTAACCAACACAGCAAATGAGTTTGATGATATATGCAATATTGCATTCTCATTGTTCCCTACCTTTGTAATGAAGGGAAGGAGATCGATTTTTTTCATCTTTTCTCTAGGGCCAAGATTGATATTTACAATCACACAGTTTTGAGGTTGCTGTTATTGTTTACATTTTCATAGTTGTAATCATTTTCTTTATTGTTTCCTTGTTCTGCTTACTGTAATTCAACTTATGTAAGCCTTCCCATGTTTTTCTATATTATTCAGATTCATAATTTCTTATGGCATCATAATATTATATTATTATTACAATTACATTACTATTATATTCTTATTTTAGAATTAGTTTAGCCACATTCAATCATTTTGGATATCTACTTTGTTTCCAGTTCTTTGCTGTTGCTTTTAAAAGTACTGCTTTAAATATTTTGAGATATATAGGATCTTTTTTTTTTCTCCTGGACCTTCATTTATGTGTGTGTGAGTATGTGTGTATCCCTTTTTTTCTTGATAGTACATCATTCTTAGAGATATCTAGGTTCATATCACTGTAATGCTGATCTAATAATTTGATATGTTGCCATGTTTTGCACCTTTGAAGAACTTTTTAATAAAGATGATGATGATTATAACAACAAATAATATTTACCTAGGACTTGCTATATGCAAGATATGTCATTTAATACATACATACATAGACACACACTCAAAGGAATACTAAGCAACTAGCACAATGACTTTTACAGGGCAGGCACTTAATAAATGTATGTTGAAACTGACTCAACTTTAAATCCTCTAAGCCTTGTTACTTTGACTATTCCTTCTACAGTATTTTCAGTCTCACTAACTCTTTTCTACTTTTAAAGCTATATTATCTTTGGAAGATATATTCAATTTATATCTGTCTAATTAGCAGCCTTTTTCCTCCTCCTTTTAGTTGGGAAATTTTTGAACTAGTAGTCTAAGTTATTTCTGCTTCCTTACCACCTACCTTCTTGTACCTTTTGTCTACAACCCCCCCATTCTACTCAAAACGTAGTTTATATATCAGCATTGAAATAGATGTCTAAAACTTCTCTCTCATTTATTGTGTCACTACTGACAAGTCCCTTGACCTCTGAAATTTTAATTATAAACTCAAGAAAATATAGATAAAACTTTTTTGTCTGCATTGTTGTAAAGTTTAAATGTGTTGTGGCAGAAAAAGTAGGCTAAAATGAATGAATTAATGAAAATGCATTTAGTTAGCATTTGTGGTAGACTAAGTACTGTACTGAGTACTAGAGAGAGAAAAATAAAAATGACAAGTTTGTACCCTAATGAAGCTTATATTTTAATAGGAAAGGAAGAAGAAAGAAAAAATGATTTATTAAATGCCTATTTTGTGCCTGGTGCTGTGATAAGTGTGTTCTTGTATGAACCTCACATTAACCCTAGGAGATGAATAATATTATTATACCTATTTTATGGTAAGTGAATTCATACTAAGTGAGTTCATTACTTGCAAAGAATCACACAGCCAGTAAATGTCTGAGTTAGAATTTGAACTCAGATTTTTTGAAACCAAACTTAGCCCTTTATCAACTATAACACCTAACAAGTAAAAGTTGGGAAGATAAATATAGAGGGGAGATAATAGCCAGGAAAAATCACTTCCTAAGGTTAAGAGGATGGTTATTAATTGAGTCTTAGGATAATTGACTGACACACACATTCCTAGAACAATTGCAAATTTTATTTGATCTTGATTATAAAAGGTTAGAGGAAAAGTTACTTAAATGAAATCAAATGGTAGAAGAGAAGGGAATACAGAATTCCATGAAGTCTAGCTGTAACTGTTTGAAATAGTGGGCCAGATGAGGCAATCATCATTAATAACAGTTGGCTCCCAAGTTAAAAATCCCAGAGATAAAGAGGTTAAAATCTTCAGGTGGCAAAGAAGTTAATTGATTAGGTAAAGACTACATGGAATAGTTAACCATATCAAGGGTATATGTGGAAGTAAAGAGAGGGCATTGGAAAGGTTGAAAGTAGAAAATATGGATAAGTGGTAAGGGAAGATAAACAACTGAATCTGAATCCTATGTCATAAATCAGGTTTATGGAAATATAGTGATTCCCTTTACAGTAAAAGAACAATTAAGAGAAGAGATAAACTGAGGGGGAATTAGTTTTGTTCAATAGTAAAGTAGGTCATAGTTTTTGATTTAATAATTACTTCATTTTTCAAAAGTTTGAGAAAGTGAGGTATGGAAATAATACTCTGACTCTAACAAGGAGGGACAGACTATTAAAGAAATACCCTCTCCACATATAAAATTTGTGATATAGGAAAAGTACATGAGAATAGTATGACAAGCATTTGAAATTGTGGGAGAACAATTTTGAAGAGCTCATAGATAATAAGAAGCAGCTTTCTTGCCATAGTAATTAAAAAAATTGACTTGATGACCAGGAAGATTTGTTTTCTAATCCATCTCTGATTCATACTGGTTGTGTGATCTTGCGCTAGGTACTTAAAACTCTCAGTGTTTCAGACAATTGTCTATAAGTTACAGAAAAGGTATTGGC
The DNA here is from genome assembly GCA_023553655.1 of Myrmecobius fasciatus. NCBI lineage: Eukaryota > Metazoa > Chordata > Mammalia > Dasyuromorphia > Myrmecobiidae > Myrmecobius > Myrmecobius fasciatus. The sequence goes on from JAJPUD010032449.1 coordinate 4,127, forward strand.
CTGCATTTATACAATTTCCTTATTCAGAAATGATGATGAAAATAAAATCGTAGATTCATTCCCATTTCCTGAAAGAAATTATTGCCAGGATCTCTTAGACTGAAATTTTATAATTGAAGTCAGCTCTGCATTGGCTCAGAAGCTCTCAGGAATGAACCAGATGGGAAGAATACATTACTAACAGGTAAAGGAGAAACTTTCTAGAGATATGTAAAAAAAGATGATCAATTGTCTATTTTAGATTTTTTTAAAAATCTATAGAAAATGTAAACAATAACATGTAAAGAGAATCGAAAGTAATAATAATATGGTTCTACAAGCAGAGTAATTAAAATCCAGAAGGAGCTCATTCTGAAGAGTAACATTTTGTTGGACTTTTTAGACAATGGCAGGGAAAGAGGAGGATGGGGGGAGGAGAGAGAAAAACAGAGAGAGAGACAGAGATAGAGAAACAGAGAGATGGAGACTGAAAGAGAGAGTGAGAGAAAAAAGAGAGAGAGAGAGAGAGAGAGAGAGAGAAACAGAGGAAGGTAGACACAGAAACACAGACAGAAAGAGACAGAGACAATAGAATTGCTAATAGATATAGTTGGTATTAAGATAAGAGAAGAGAGAAAAAGATGAATTACTTCCTTCCCTTTTTCCCCCCCACAAGGAGGATAGATGAAATTTAGCTTGCTGAGCACAGATGAACAGTAGATAAGAGGAATTTGAAACCCAAGATAAGTATGATATTTATCTTTGGTGAGTTCAAGTCATCTAACCCAAACTTAGACTTCATTAAGAAAGTAAGGAATGAAATCATCCTAAAATCTACTTAAAACAATTAATAGCTTTCGCAAAATTGCAGAATATAAAATAAAACCTTTCTATATGTTATTGACAAAGACTAGCAGCAAGAGATAGAGAAATTACATTTAAAATAATTGTAGATAAAATAAAATATTTGGTTGTTTACCTGCCAAAATAAAAACCCAGTAACTATATAAACACAATTACAAAACACTTCTCATACAAATAAAGTCAGATCTAAACAACTGGAAAAATATCAATTGCTCATGGATAGACCAAGCTAATATAATAAAGATGATAATTCTTCTTATATTGGTCTACTTGTTCAGTACCATAACAACCAAACTGCCAAAAATATTTTATAGAGCTAGGAAAAAATAATAACAAAATTCATCTGGAAGAAAAAAAGGTCAAAAATATCAAGGCAATTAATGAAAAAAATACAGAGGATAGTAGCTTAGAATTACCATACCTAAAACTGTATTATAAAGCAGCAGTCATCAAAACCATTTGGTATTGGCTAAGAAATAGAGTGGTGGATCAGTGGAATAGGTTAGAGAAATATAACATGATAATCAATGATAATAGTAATCTAGTATTTGATAACCCCCAAACTTCAGCTTCTAGGATAAGAGCTCACTATTTGCAAAAATTGCTGGGACAACTGGAAAATAATATGTCACAAATTAAATATAAACCTACATCTCATACGTACATGTCACTACTGGGTCTGTATGCCAAGGAAATCATAAAGGAGGGTATGCAAAAAGGTTTTTTTTATGGTAGCAAAGAATTGGAAAATGAATTGATGCCCATCAATTGGGAAATGGCTAAATAAATTGTGGTATATGAAAGAAATGGAATATTATTGTTTTAAAGAAAATGATGAGCAATTAGTTTTTAGAAAGGTGGGGAAAGATTTACACAAACTGATGCTGAGTGAAACAAGCAGAACCAGAAATACATTGTACAGTAACAACAGGAATGTGATGATCAACTATGAAAGACTTGGTTCTGAGTGGTTCAGTGATCCACAGCAATGCCAATAGACTTTGGATAGAAAACATCATCTGCATTCAGAAAAACAAACAAACAAACAAATAAAACACAACAAAAACAACAACAAAAAACAAACTATGGAAATTGAATGTAAAACAGCACATGTTGACTTTTTTTTTCTTTTTTGTCTCTTGTGGTTTGTGTTTTTTCCCTTTTGTTCTGATTTTTCTCTCTCAACATAATTCATAAAGAAATGTGTATTAAAAATAAAATAAAATATGTAATTTCCAAAAAATGAAAAAAAATACAGAGTGTAGAACAAGGAAAGAAATCATATTCCCTGACCAGACTTTGTTAAAATATTGTTTTCATTTTTATATTCTGTCTTTCAGAAAATTACATGGCATTAGTAGAAAGGTGATTAACATGGTAAAGGCCCTGGAGACTGCACCTTGAAAAGAGAACCCTGGGGTCATATATGGAAACTTCTGTGGTTCAAATTTTCAAAAATTCTCATGTTGGAGAGCATAGAAAGGTTTCTTGTTTAGATGGAGATTGGACAAGATGATCCCTGAGTTTCTTTCAACTAAGGATAAGATTGAAAGAATATATGTGCAAGTTTTGTTCAATATATAGATATCTTGGCTTGGACTTAGGAAAAATTGAGTTCAAATCTTGATTCAAGACACTTACTAGTTGTGTGATTCTTGGTAAATTAGTTAGTCTTTTTCAGCTTCCATCTTCTCAGCTGTAAAATGGAGTTAATAATAGCACTTATATCATTGACATATAAATGATAACTATTATTGAAATTTTTATTATTATTAAAGGTAAGATATTAAAATACATGTCCATTTTGTGTTCCCTTTATAATCTAAGATGTAAATATTATTCACATATTATAGATATTATGCTACTTCTCCTTTGATTTGCTCTTTTGAAATCAGGTTTTATACTAGATTTCTTCTTTTTTTACATTCTGCCCTTTGAATGTTTGAGCAACATTCATGGCTTCAACTATTATTTGCATGTAAATGTTTCTAATTTTTTATTTCCATCTGCTTATGAAACAGTTTAAAATTGATATTCTGGTAATGCCTCAATTTTGATATGACTAAAACAGAACTCATAGTCTATTATGTTGAATGATAAATTCGACATCCAAATAGATCTTGACAAGCAGAATTATGATCTACTTCTAATAAGATGAAATTTATTTGGGATAAATGTAAAATTCTAAAGTTAGTTTCAAAGGAATCTTTTCCCTAGGAAGAGATGAAGTAGACATTGCTCCAGAGAAATTCATTTAAATTCTAAAGAGTGAAAAAGTCATGATAGTTTTAATAGGATGTTAGAAGTCACTATTGTAACATAGCAGTCAAAACGTGACACATTTGATTTTATTAAAGTATCCAGATAATCACCATGTACTTTATTATAATAACAGCACAGTTTCAGTTTCATTTACTATTGGGTGCCATATTAAGAAAGAACATTGATGGGAAGGAGAGTATTATTTTCCCCAAATAATTCTTCCTCCTGACTTCTTTATTCCGTTCAAAGATATTTCCGTTCTATAAGTCAAGAAGGCTAAAATCTTGGAATTATCTTTGATTCTTTACTGTCTGTTAATCCCTAAACCTAATTAATAATCAAGTCCCCTTGATTCTTCCTTGGTAATTTTGCTTGTATTATGCCCTTCCTACCCTAATCTATACCTTGATACTTTGATTATTGTAATAGTTTTCTAAGAAATGTATAGTCTATTTTGTTCACCCTTTTCACACACTAATTTTATAATGTGGTCACTCTATTTAAAATCTATAAATTGTTCCCCATTACATACAGGTAAATTCCACACTACATAGTCTAAAATTCAAGATCTTTCACAATCTTGATACTAGTTACTCTTTCATTTTTTTTTTACTATCTATTAACTCTTTGTTCTATCCAAAAAGGAATTCTCATTGTCCTCTGAACATTTCTTTTGCTTTCTCTACTGTAAGGAATTACTCATGCCATTGGCAAAGTGGAAAGATCAGAGAAGGCAGAGGGCTTGACTTAAATTGTATTTCTATCCCTTATCAATCATCTCTATAACCTTGGGAAAGTTCCTACTTTTAAATCTATTGGCTTCAGTTTCTTCTTCTATGAAATGAGAAAGTTAGACTAGATATGTGGTGTCAAATTCAAATAGAAACAGGAAGAGAGTGAAGAATTAAATCATACATATGGATTCAGGGTCTTATTGACTTAGAAAACAATAGATTAGCATTTTCTATGTTTTATTTTATTTCCATTTGTCTTGTTAAATATTTTCCAATTAATTGTTATCTATTCCAGGTGTACTTGGGAGTATTGTAGACCACACACATATTTGATACCCTTGAAATAGTTAACCACTAAGGTCTCTTCTAGTACTATTAAACCTTGATGACCTACTATTATCTTACTTCTTCCATGACATTTTAGTAACAATAAAGCTGATATTTTCATAATAATTCTATTTTATAATAATATTTTAATATTTTTATTTACAAAGAATTTAAAATATAATTCAAATCTCTCCTTTCACTGAACTCTTAAAGATGATATCCCATTTTTCATCTTTTTTTAACTGTAATTTGTTTTCTCTACTGGTTTTTAAAATCTTTTACTGCAATTTGTTTTTTTATATCTCTTTCTATCTCAACAGTATCTAGATTAGTGGTTGTCATATGTTCATCAAATAAAATATATTTATTGGATAAATGGATGAATTGCCATACACTGAGCAGATAAAATATAAATGAGATACTTAGAGGGCTGAACTTGAAGGTAAATACTCATTTAAATTCCATCACTATTACCTATTAGCTTTATGATTGATTATGGATGACTTAATTTCTTTTAACCATAGGCAACTCTTTAGGACTGTAAGCTATAAGAGGGTTGTTATCTCACACATGGAAAAAGTTCTCATATATATGAGATTATGTGTAATTGATAAATTTTAAATGATAAAGAAGTTTTAGAAATTATGTTGCCATTCAATGAGGAACAGCTGGAGTGCTCTGAAATCCTGATTATTTTCTGAATGTTTGCTTTCTCTAAAGAGGAATACCATTTCTCTCCCAATATCCCATTTCTTCTTCATCCACCTGAGATTGTCCAGAAGAATCTGTTTTAATAGCATTTGGTAAAGTTCTCAGACTTTGCCTTTTATGAATGTTTAATAAATCAAAGCAAAAATAATCAAACTTTAAATTATGGGCAAAGAAATCCTGCAACTTTTCTTGAAAAAAAGAGAGCAGATTCTTCAAACATTCCTATTCTTATTTTCCCAAAGTCAACATCTGAAATAGGTATTATACAAGATTAGAAGCTTTTGGGCCGCAATAAAACTGGTTATTCAGGTAAGGATTGAGTAATGCTTTGGTTTCCATTTAGCCTATAGACAAGTAAAATGCCCTTATTTATCCATCTTCTCTCACAATACAAAGCAATCTCCTTGAGGGTAGAGATGGCCTTTGAGCTTTTCTTTATATTTTTTAGTACTAATCACAGCACCAAACACAAAATAAACCTTTAATAAGTATTTGTTATTATTTTTTGACTTGTCTACTTAAAATTCTGTTTGAAACTCTAAGCTGGAAGTCAAGTTATATAAATTTAAAAGGCTGCTTAAAATACTATGAAGATAAACTGCCTTGGGGTTTTCTGTTTGTCTTTATATTGTTAGTCATTGGTTTTCCAAAGGCAACAGTCAGTTAAGCAGAACATGGAATTTTATGAAGTGCCAAAGCAATACTGAATTTATTTATTTTTAATTGTATTCCCACTTCCTTTTTATTGATATCCCCACATAAAATAGTACATAATATTTAATGAATGTAGACCTATAATATCTCATGGATTTAAATTTTAAGGATTCATGGGAATGGAGCATGATAAAATTATTTTATTGGTGAAAAGAATGTACCCACAGATGTGGCTCTAGTTCTTTACAGTGTTGTTTTTTCCTCTAAAAACAAGGGATGTACTATAAGAACAGGGTAATTAATGTTGCTTGTCTCAAAAGCTATGTCTACTCACAAAATTTACAGCTAACAATGAAGCTCCAATCAATTCTTACTATGTCTTAACATCATGTTTTTCATCCCTAATTCATTGTTTTGTTAATTAAATAAGATTTATTATTTTCCTGCCTGCAATTCAAGGAGTTCACAGAGACCTTGCTTCTTCAAAATTTGGAGACTTGGTGCTATTTTTATATGGAAAAAATCAATTTAGTTTAATAAGAGATTATGTGCAGAGAGTAATGTCCTAATCAGAGACCTTAGGGCTTTGAAATATTGTTATATTTCTGTTTCAAGTTATTACTGTTATCTGCTTTTTCCCATTAAAATGTGATCAGAAGAGAAAATACCTTTTTATAAATGGCATCAATGCCCCCTGAAGATCACTGAGAAACACTAACATTGATAAACAGCACATTGTGCAGATGGGCTAACTACCTACTGAAAGCCCATTAATACATTTTAAATAATAAATGTTCAACAATATCCTACCTGGATTGAATCAACCCTTCATCAAATAATAACACTAACACAAGTTAACTGCTTTGACTTGCATCCTGTCCTTTGGTTGTTTGCTTCAAGCATCCCCATGTGGTCATGAGCTGCAGCTTGTTCTTGAGTCCCCTTCCTCCTCTTCAATCATTTAGGGGCTCAGACAGCCCACCTTGTCTGACCTTCAATTTTTCTTCCAAGAGCACTTGGCAGTACTTAAATTTTTAATTTCTTGCACTCACTGAAGCCCATGCTCAGTGCTGTGAATCGAGACTCAAATTTTAAATAAAATATCTACAGGAGACAGAGAAATATAATAGAAATAAATGCTCCTTGGAAGCAGAAAATGTAAACCTTTGGGGACTTTGTTTAAAACAACAACAACCCATTTTCTATATAGTTCTCATTTAGCTAAAAGCATTTTGTCTAAATGTCAGTAAAATATCCTATGTAAAATAAGTATGATTATCTTATCTTCTCAAAAACACTTAGTGCATTAGACTAACACCAAAAATAATTTTCTTTGCAATAGATCAGCTTAGAACAAACTTCACAGTGACTGGGAAATTGAGATGATGGAGACATATCTTCCACATAGTAAAACAAAAATTAAAAACTACCTTTACAGATGAGTACATTAAGAGCTACACAGACACAAAAAGAGTCCTGCAAGCTATATATAAACAAGTATAATTAGGAAGGTATAATAACATTGTATAGGGTACTAATATTTTCATGGTGCAAAATATAGTTGATAGAAATCAATTTCCCCTACCATATAACAAAGTTTGTTTTTATTGCTTCTTGCATTGTTTTCACATCTTGCATTTCAAAATTAATTTAGGAGTAAATTTGTTGTGCTTATCCTAGGCACTAAAATTTCTAATTACTATACAGAATTCTTAGTCTCCAATTAGTGCTTATACCTGTCAGTTGCATTAATTGAATATTTCTAAATTTTGAAACGATTAAGGAAAATCTTAAGGAGTAGTTAATTCTTTGTAAGATTCTCACATGATATGCTACTTGTCTTTCAAAATAGTTTATAACTGATGGAAAAACTAAGAAAGGTTCATTTGTGACAAAATGTATTGTCTTGAATAAAATGAATGAATGCATTTATGTTATTGTTTATTTATTATAATGCACTATGCAAAGCATCAAGGATACAAATATAAAAGACTAAAATCATCCCTGACTTCATTTTTTTTTCTTTTTTTTCCCGTTATTTCTTTTTTTTATGAAAGCTTTTTATTTGCAAAATGTATGTATGGGTAGTTCTTCAACATTGACCCTTACAAAGCTTTCTGTTACAAATTTTTCCCCCCTAGTCCTTACCCCTCCCCTAGATGGCAGGAAGTCCACTACATGTTAATTATGTTAAAATACTTGACAAATCGAATATATATGTATATCTATCTCCACACTTATCTTGCTGTGCAAGAAAAAT
>JAJPUD010032450.1:0-11916 GCA_023553655.1 Myrmecobius fasciatus
TCATAGTATAGTATAGTATAGTATAGTATAGTATAGTATAGTATAGTATAGTATAGTATAGTATAGTATAGCAACCTGGGGACAGCTGGCTGTAATCTCTTTGCTAATATTTTAACTAAGATTTTTGCATCAATATTCATTAGGAAAATTGTCTATAATTTTCTTCCTCTGTTTTGAACCTATCTGGTTTAGGTATTAGCACCATATCTGTGTCATAAAAGGAATTTGGTAGGATTCCTACTTTTTTCAAATAGATTGTATAGTATTGGAATTCATTGTTCCTTATATGTTTGTTGGATTTACACATCACTCCATCTGCCCTTGGAAATTTTTTCTTAGGGAGTTGATTAATAGCTTCTTCAATTTCTTTTTTCTAAAATGGGACTATTTAAGTAATTTATTTCCTCCTCTGTTAATCTGGGCAATCTATATTTTTGCAAGTATTTATCCATTTCACTTAGGTTATCAGAATTATTGCCATACAGTTGAGCAAAATAGCTCCTAATTATTGTGCTAATTTCCTCTTCATTGGTGGAAAGTACACTGTTTTCACTTTGGATACTAACAATACAAGTTTCTTCTTTCCTTTGTCTAATCAAATTAACTAAAGCTTTATTGATTTTTTTTCATAAAACCAACTCTTAGTCTTGTTAATTAGTTCAATAGTTTTCCTCCTTTCAATTTTATTAATCTCCCCTTTCAGAATTTCAAATTTGGTATTTAATTGGGGTTTTAAAATTTTCTTCTTCTTCTGGCTTTCTTAGCTGCATACCCAATTCATTGATGTTCTCTTTCTCTATTTTATTCAAGTAAGCATCTAGAAGTATAAAACTTCCCTGAAGAACTGCTTTGGTTACATCACATAAATTTTGATATTATCTCATTATTGTCATTCTCTTAGATGAAGTTATCAATTGTGTCTATGATTTGTTATTTCATCTATTCATTCTTTTCAATCAGATTCCAATTTATTTTGATCCATTTTTCCCAGCCTCTTTATTACATATAATTTTTATTGCATCATGATCTGAAAAAGATGCATTTACTATTTCTGCCTTTCTGCATTTGATTTTGATGCTTTATGCCTTACTACATGGTCAATTTTTGTGTAGATTCCATGTACCATCAATAAAAATGTATATTACTGTCTCCATTCAATTTTCTCCAAATATCCATCATACCTAAATTTTAAAAATTCTATTTGCATCCCTAACTAATTTCTTATTTATTTTGTGCTTTGATTTATCTAGTTCTGATAGTGTTAGGTTGAGAAGCTCCACCAGTATTAGTTTTGCTGTCTAAAACTAGGCAATAACTATAGCAATTTAGTGTTTGATAAACCCAAAGACCCCAGCTTTTTGGATAAGTACTCACCATTCAACAAAAACTGCTGGGAAAATTGGAAACTAGTGTGGAAGAAATTAGGGCTTGACCCACACCTAACACCGCATACCAAGATAAGACCTAAATGGGTTCATGATTTAGATATAAAGAGTGATATTATAAGCAAATTAGAAGAACATAGTATAGTTTACCTCTCAGACCTGTGGAGATGGAATAAATTTATGTCCAAAGAAGAATTGGAACTCCTAATTGAACACCAGATAGATAATTTTGACTATATTAAGTTAAAAAGTTTTTGTACAAACAAAACTAATGCAGACAAGATTAGGAGGGAAGGAATAAATTGGGAAATCATCTTTACATTTAAGGGTTCTGATAAAGGCCTCATTTATAAAATATATAGAAAATTGTCTCACATTTATAAGAATTCAAGCCATTCTCCAATCAATAAATGGTCAGAGAATATGAACAGACAATTTTCAGATGATGAAATTAAAACCATTTCTAGTCATATGAAAAGGTGTTCCAAATCACTATTGATCAGAGAAATACAAATTAAGACAATTCTGAGGTACCACTACACACCTGTCAGATTGGCTAAAATGACAGGAAATGATAATGACGAATGTTGGAAGAGATGTGGGAAAACTGGGACACTGATACATTGTTGGTGGAACTGTGAAAGGATCCAGCCATTCTGGAGAACAATTTGGAACTATGCTCAAAAAGTTATCAAACTGTGCATACCTTTTGACCCAGCAGTGTTTCTATTGGACTTATATCCCAAAGAGATCTTAAAGCAAGGAAAGGGACCCACATGTGCAAGAATGTTTGTGGCAGCCCTTTTTGTTGTGGCTAGAAACTGGAAGCTGAATGGATGCCCATCAATTGGAGAATGGCTGAATAAATTATGGTATATGAATGTTATGGAATATTATTGTTCTATAAGAAATGGCCAGCAGGATGATCTCAGAGAGGCCTGGAGAGTCTTACATGAACTGATGCTGAGCGAAATGAGCAGAACCAGGAGATCATTATATACGGCAACAACAAGACTATATGATGATCAATTCTGATGGCCATGGCTCTCTCCAACAATGAAACACTTCAAACCGGTTCCAATTGTTCAGTGAAGAAAGCCATATAAACCCAGAGAGAGGGTTATGATATGTGGACCACAGCATAATATTTTCATGTTCTCTGTTGATTTTTGCTTGAGTTGTGTTACAAGATTTTTTTCTTGTAGATATGATTTTTCTTGCACAGCAAGATAATTGTGGAAATATTTATACATATATTCGATTTGTCAAGTATTTTAACATAATTAACATGTAATGGACTTCCTGCCATCTAGGGGAGGGATGGGGATTAGGGGGGAAATTTGTAACAAAAAGCTTTGTAAAGGTCAATGTTGAAGAATTACCCATACATATGTTTTGCAAATAAAAAAATAATAAAAAATATTTTTAAAAAATAAAAAGTTTTGCTGTCTTTTTCTTCTTGCAGTTCTCTTAAATTCTCCTTAAATTTGGATGCTATGTCAGTTGGTACATATATGCTTAATATTGATATTACTTTATTATCTATGGCACTCTTTAGCAAAATGTAGCTTTCTTATCTCTTTTAATTAGTTGTATTTTTGTTTTTCCTTGATCTGAGATCAGTATTGCTACCCTTGCTTTTTTTTTTTTTACTTCAGCTGAAGCATAATAAATTCTTTTCCAGTTTCTTACCTTTACTCTGCATGTATCATTCTGCTTTAAATGTGTTTCTTGAAAACAACATAATGGAAAAAAACATATTCTGGCTTTTAATCCAGTCTACTTTCTGCTTCTGTTTTGTGGGAGAATTCATCCTATTCACATTCAAGTTAAAATAGTGTGAGACAAGTTTCTCTGTGAGCTAAGTAAGTCTGATATTCTCTCTTTGAACCAAAATTGTTTAGAATAAGGTTCAGCCCCTACCAGCTTTCTCTCAGTTGTAATAGGCCTTTTTTGAATCTTCATGAGATGAAATTTACCCCATTTTAACATCTCTTTCCTCTTCTTGCATCACCTCTAGTTTCTTTTTTATATCATCACAATAAAATCAAATTATACCCAACACTCTCTAATAATACCCATATCAAATATATATAGTTCTCAAGAGTTAAACATATATTCCCATATAGGAATATGAACTTTTTAACTTTTAAAAAATTTATTTTTTCTTTCCTTTTTACCTTTCTATGCTTCTCTTTAATTCTGTATTTGAAGATCAGATTTTGTATCCAACTCTGGTCTTTTGATGAGAAACAACTGAAATTCACCTATTTCTTTGAATGTCCATCTTTTTCCATAAAAGATAATATTTAATTTTGTTAGATACTTGATTCTTGGCTGTAATTCAAGCTCTTTTGGTCTTCAGAATATTTTATTCTATGCCCTTGTGGAAGTTGCAAGGTTCTGGGTAATCTTGATTGTGTATCCTTGATATGTGAATTGTTTCTTTATGGCTGGTTGCAATATTTTCTCCTTGATCTGAAAATTCTGAAATTTAGCTAGGATATTCCTTGTAGTTTTCATTTTGGGGTTTCTTTCAGGAGGTGATTAATGAATTTTTTCAATGTCTATTTTATCCTCTGGCTCTAAGGTATCAGGGCAATTTTCCTTGATGAATTCCTTAAAGGTATTGTCTAGGTTCTTTTTTCCATCATGGTTTTTAGGAAGTCCAACAATTTTTAGTCTGTGTCTCCTAGATCTATTTTCCATGTCAGTTGTTTTTCCAATGAGGTATTTTACCTTTTCTTCTATTTTTTCAATTTTTTTTTGTTTGTTGGACTGAATTCTTGATGTCTCATTGAGTCATACATTTCCATTTGTTCAATTCTAATTTTTAATGAATTAGTTTTTTTTTCAGTTAGCTTTTTTATCTTCTTTTTCATTTGGCTAATTGAATTTTGAAGTGAGTTTTTTTGCTCATTGTGTTTTTTTCCTATTACACAAATTCTGTTTTTTGAATTCATTTCTTTTTCCATTTTCTCATATCTATTCTGGTAACAAGATATAGGCCTTTTCTATTTCATCAGATCTATTTTGTAAGGCATTATATGCTTTTCCCATTTCTCTATATCTATTTTTGAAGTTTTCTTCAGATAATTTTTGTATTTACTTTCCAAACTCTCCTGGAAAGTTTTTATTGCCTTTCCCCATTTTTCTTCTAACTCTTTTAAGATACTTTTTAAATTCTTCCAACAGAGCCTTGTGAGATGGAGACCAACTTATATCACCCTTTGGGGCTTCGTCTGGAGATGATTTGCCTTTAGTTTCCTCAGGATTGGACATCTGTTCTTCTCTGCCTTCATAAAAGCGGTCTCTGATCAGAATTGTTTTTTGCTCATTTTTTAAGGGTTAAAGTCTGCTCTTAGGGCAAAGGCAAATTGTCCCAGTCTTCCTCTACAAGCCACAAGGACTTCACACTGTCCTGGAACTTGGTGCTGCTGACTTCCTTCTTGTGCTGGGTGAAAGTGGATAAATTCCTAGTTATTTGGGGGTTCAGTGGTCACTATTTGCTTTTTGTTGTTATGTTAGGTGTCTCACAAGTAATCTGCTGATCCACTAGCTTCTGAACCATGACACAGTAGCCAGTATTACTGTATTTTGGCTAAGAGGCTCATGGTAGATTCTCCAGGTGCACCTCTCTGGGTCATTGCATTTTGCCTGCATTTGGCAGACTCCCCTGTGCACAATTGAAATAGACCTTTTCTGAAGTTCTTCCAAAATATATTCTGCTGGAAATCTGTTACACTCCAAATATTTGTGTGATTTGTGACTCAAAAACCAATTCAGAGGCTTAATCTGATGTTGATCTGAGGGAAGCTAGGAAGAACTCAGAAAAAGAACTATCTACTCTCTATAGTCTTGGCTCTGCCCTCAATACCCCAATTCTATAAAGTAGAAAAATAACAAATTAAAAATCTGAAATTAAATATCAACATACAAATTAGAATAATCAAAGGAAGATTAATAAAATTAGAAGAAAAGAAAAAATTGAATAAAACTGTTAGCTGGTTTGATGGAGAGAAAATCCACATACAATAAAATGAATAAATCATTGGTAAATTTAATTTAAAAATGAAAACCAAGTTACCTATATCAAAAATGAAAAGGATCAATATACTACCAATGAAGATAAAATTAAAGTAATTATTAGGAAGTATTTTATTTAACAAAATGCCAGTAAATCTAGCAATCCAAGTGTAAAGATGAATACTTACCAAAACATGAATTGCTGAGATTAACCGAAGAGAAGATAAAATAATTAAATAGCACTCTCTTAGTAAAAGAAATTGAACAAGCCATAAAAGAACTCCCTAAGAAAAAAAATCCCTATGACTAAATGGATTTACAAATGATTTCTACCAAAATTTAAAGAACCATTAAATTCAATATTATAGAGCTTATTTATAAAAATAGGCAAAAACATAGCCTTACCAAATATGGTTCTGATATCTAACCAGAAAGAGTAGCAACCCAGAAATAAAAATATCTTCCAATTTCCACAATGAATATTGCTGTAAATTTTAAAAATAAATCACTAGAAAAAAGATTATAGTAATATTTCACAAAGATCAAACACTATGATAAGGTGGAATTTATACCAGGAATTCAGGACTGATTCAATATTAGGATAATTAATAGCATAATTGAATGTATCAAAAACAAAGATAAGAAAAATCATAAGACTATTTTCAAAAGATGCAAAAAAAACCCTGTTGGCAAAATACAATATTTGTTCCTATTTAAAATCTCTGGAAAGCATAGTAATAAGTGAAGTTTTCATTAAAGTGATAAGTATTATTTATCTAAAACCAGCATATATTATTTGTAGTGAGAATAAGCTAGAAGCTTTCTCAACATCAGAATAAAGCAAGGATGTCCATTATCATCATTATTCAATATTGTATTAGAAATATTAGCTAGAATAATAAGATAAGAAAAAGAAATTGAAGGAATTAAAATGGGAAATGAGGAAACAAAAATTATCATTCTTTGCAGGTGAAATTTTTATACACTTAGAGAATCCTAGAGAGTTAAGTAAAAGACTAATTTAAACAATTAAAAACCTTAGTAAAGTTGCAAAATAAAAAATAAACCCAGATAAGTCATTAGAATTTCTACACACTACCAGGAAAACCCAGCATGAATATGGAGAAAGAGAAATTCCATTTAAAATAATTGTTGATAATTTAAAATACTTGGGATTTGATCTGTCAAGAGAAACTCAAGATATGCATAAATAGAATTGCAAAACACTTTTCACACAAATAAAAATGGATCTAAACAACTGAAAAAACAATTATCCAAGGATAGTTTTAGCCAATGTAATAAATGTAATAAAAATAGCAATTTTACCTACATTATCTACATTAATTTCTATATTCAGTGTCATGTCAATCAAACTTGTCAGCCATCTGAGTCCCATTCAACTTTTGGTGACCCCATTTTTTTTGGCAAAGATTTCTATTTCCTTTCTTTCCTTTACAGACAAGGAAAGAGAATAATATAGAGTTGAACTTGTTCTGCAAGTGGTAAAGATGGAGAAAGGGTTTAGAGTATGGATAGTGCATGGTGTGATGATCTAAAAGAGAACTGAGGGATTGAAGACTTGAAGTTCACTAAGTAGTTGAAGAACATGATTTCATTTTGAAGGCAGAGAAAAAAGTAGAATGTCAATAGATTGTGATCAAATCAGAGAATTTCAAAATTTATGAAAGCAATATTAACATGATCATGAGTATAAATATTTTTGTATGTAGCTGAGGTGGGGTAGATGAATAGATAATGGGAAATGAGTCAATGTAGGTATGCAAGAAAGCCTAAGTAACCATTTATTTGGGTGCTAGAGAAGGGATTCTAATGTGGATGCAAGTAGGACTAGATGTACTCTGAGGCCATTCTGATGGTATGGCACTGGATGTTGGCACTAGATGCTATCTGATATTACTGTAAGAATTATATAAAATAATGTATATAAATGTGCCTTGAAAACTATATGTTAAATAAGTACAAGGAACCAGATATTTCTATTTTTCTTGTCCTTAATTTCACCAATGTAGAGAACTCCCAATAAGTACATTTCTTTAAACAATGTACATTGACAATATTCTGCAACTTACAATCTTAAAGACTGTACTTAAAATGCCTGCTTGCTTAATCAGGCAGCCAGTCTATATCAAAAGGGAAATGACTAAGAAGCTGATTCCTTAGCCAATCAGCCACATGCAGATATTATCCAAACAAATGGATCATAGCATTGAGATGAGGAACCTCATTTGGAAAATTAATTTATATCAGTACTGATGTAATATCATCCATGAAGTGCCCATGAAAAGGTGTTTGCAGCTATACATGGATATGTCTCTCTTTTCAACCAAGGTTAAGCAGTCCTTTAAAAGAGTAATTGCCTAAAACATTAATAATGACTGCTGAAAACTTCAAAAGCACCATTTCATGTCTTAGCAGTTGGCAATAATAAATTCTGATAGTTCTTCAGTCAAACAAATAAAAGGAAGGAAGGATTATGGAAAAATCCATGAAGTCATTTTAAAATTATTTAAAAAACAACAACAACAATGAAGAACAGAAATATTAGGAAGTCAAATCAAAATCCTGATTTCATTTAATAAGATCAGCATTCTTTAATATGTTAAAACAGAAGTGGTCATTTAATTTTGCCAAATATTTTTTTCAGTGAAGAAGGAAGGATTTTGTGACCAAAGAAGAATGAGAGTACATTATGGAATGCAAAAATGGATAATTTTGATTATATTTAGTTAAAAAGTTTTTGTGCAAACAAAACCTATGCAGGCAAGATTAGAAGGAAATCGAAGAGGGGGCAGAGCCAAGATGGCGAACTGCAGACAGCGTTATCTGTGAGCTCCTGAGACCTTCCCTCAGAACTAGACAAACTGAGCCTCCAAACTGGTTCTGGAGTGAGGGCAACACCAAACACTTGGACTACAACGCACTTCTATCAACAATCTACTTTGAAAGAACTTCTGAGGTCAATTTTAGACGGGCAGGGGATCAAGCAGTTCCCAGCGCTCAGACGCCAGGGCGCAGCAGGGGTGCAAGTCCAGGGCTGGGACGGACCAGAAGATTTTAGGCTGCCAGGAAGTCCCTGGGAGACGCTTGGGCCACTTTGCTCTGCTTGTGGGCAGGTGCTTTGGCAGGTCTACCTTTGATAAAGGGTGGATTGAGAGCAGTTGAAAGTGTGGTCCTAGTGCGGATTTAGCCAGATCAGCCCCAGACCAGAAGTCAACTTGGGAAATTGCCCCAGGGCAAATTGAAATCGCTGCTGCTGCTGCTGCTGCTGTTGCTGCTGCTGCTGCTGCTGAATTCCCTGCTGCTGACTGATACCTCAGCTAAACATCATGAGTAAGAAGAAGAGAGCTCTCACCATAGACAGCTTTTACGGAGAGAAACTAGAGAAGTCCCCAGATTCTGAGATTCTGAAAACAATCCCAGATAAAGCCACAAAGGTGGAATTAAGCTGGTCTCCCTTTCAGAAGGCTTACCTGGAAGATTGCATAAAGAATCTCAAAAGATAGCTAGAAGAAGATTGGGGAAATAAATTGAAAGCAGTGCAAGAAGGAAACATCGCCCTGCAACAGAGATGTGAAAAACTGGAAAATAAGTCTGGTGAATTGGAAAAAGACAAAAATTCACTGAGAAACAAAATTAGTGAATTGGAAAAAGACAAACATTCACTGAAAAACAAAATTAGTGAATTGGAAAAAGACAACAATTCACTGAAAAAAAATTGGTGAATTGGAAAAAGTCACCAAATCACAGGAAAATAAAAATAGTGAATTGGTAAAAGACAATAATTCACTGAAAAACAAAATTGGTGAATTGGAAAAAGGCACCAACTCACTAGAAAATAAAAATAGTGAATTGGAAAAAGATAACAATTCACTGAAAAAAAAATTAGTGAATTGGAAAAAGACAACAATTCACTGAAAAATAAAATTGGCAAAATGGAAAAAGAATGCAATGAACCAAAAAATTCAATTGGCCAGTTACAAAAGGAGCTAAAAAAGACAACTGAAGGAAATAATACCTTAAAAATTAAAATAGAACAAATTGAAATGAATTACTCAATAAGACTTCAAGAATCAGTCAAACAAAAACAAAAAAATGAAAAAATAGAAGAAAATATGAAATATCTCCTAGAAAAAACAACTGACTTGGAAAACAGATCCAGGAGAGAGAATCTAAGAATTATTGGACTCCCTGAAAGTCATGATGAAAAAAAGAACCTTGATGCTATATTCCAGGAAATCATGAAAGAGAATTGCTCTGATGTTTTAGAATCAGAAGGCAAAGTTGGCATTGAAAGAATTCACCGATTACCTCCTGAAAGAGACCCCAAAATTAAAACTCCAAGGAATATCATGGCCAAATTTCAGGACTATCACAACAAGGAAAAGATATTGCAAGCTGCTAGAAAAAAAAAAACAGTTCAAATACAGAGGAACTGTCATTAGAATTACACAGGATCTGTCAGCTTCCACATTGAAGGATTGAAGGGCCTGGAATCAGATATTCCCAAAGGCAAAAGAACCTGGATTACAGCCAAGAATAAGCTATCCAGCTAGAATGAGCATCATCTTCCAGGAAAGAATTACAGGAGAATTTCACCTATTTCTAATGAAAAGACCAGATGTGAAAAACAAAATTTGACCTCCAAACACAGAACTCTAGAGAAGCGTAAAAAGGTAAAAAGGAAAGAACTCTCAAGAACTATATCTCTACTAGGGGTATCCTTAAAGAATGGGGGTATAATTTGATTTTACTTTGATAATAATCGAAAAGAAATTAGAGGTGGAAGGTATATCATACTGTAAAAAAAAGGGGGGGGAGGGGAAAGGAGGTAAAATAAAGTAAAAAAAAGGAGATAAAATAAGGCAAAGTCTCATGAAGAGACATAAAAAATCTAATATAATTGAGGGAAAGAAGGGAGGGTGATGAGTATTGTGTAAATCTTACTCTCATTAGATTGGGCTCTAAAAGAGCATATCAGACACATTTGATTTCAGGGAAAAACTTGGCCCTCTGTATAGGGAAGTAGGAGGGAAAGGAGGAAAAGAAAGGGATAAATTAATAGAAGGATTAGGGGAAAGGTATATAAAAGAGGGAGGGTTCTAAAGGGGGGAGGACTGTTAGAGGGAAGTGGTCACCAAAAATAAAATACTGAGGAGAGGGGAAGGGAGTAAGGGGAAAGGGAAGAGAAAAATATAACTTTGGGTAAATAAGATGACAGGAAATATAGATATAGTCCTTTTAACTGTGAATGTGAATGGGATGAACTCTCCCATAAAACGGAAACAGATAGCGGACTGGATTAAAAGCCAGAATCCTACAATATGTTGTTTACAAGAAACACATTTAAAACATAGAGATACATATAGAATGAAGGTAAAGGGTTGGAGCAGAATTTTTTATGCTTCCAGGGAACAAAAAAAAAGCAGGGGTAGCAATCCTTATCTCAGATCAAGTAAAAGCAAAAATAGATCTAACTAAAAGAGATAAGGAAGGAAACTATATTTTACTAATTACCATAGACAATGAATCAGTATCAATACTAAACATATATGCACAAAGTGGTATAGCATCCAAATTCCTAGAGGAGAAACTAACAGAGATGCAAGCAGAAATAGACAGTAATACTATACTAGTGGGGATCTCAACCTTGCTCTCTCAGAATTAGATAAATCAAACCACAAAATAAATAAGAAAGAAGTTAGGGAGATAAACAAAATGTTAGAAAAGTTAGGTATGACAGATCTCTGGAGGAAATTAAATGGTGATACAAGGGAGTATACTTTTTTCTCAGGAGTTCATGGAACTTATACGAAAATTGATCATGTGTTAGGACATAAAAACCTCAAAATCAAATGCAGAAAAGCAGAAATGCATCCATTTCAGGTCATGATGCAATAAAACTCACATGTAATATAAGGCCAGGAGAAAATAGGCCAAAAGTTAATTGGAAATTAAATAATCTAATCCTGAAGAATGAATGGGTGAAAGAGCAAATTATAGAAGCAATCAATAATTTCATCCAGGAGAATGACAATAATGAGACAACATACCAAAATTTGTGGGATACGGCCAAAGGGGTTGTAAGGGGTAACTTTATATCTCTAGATGCTTATTTGCATAAAATAGAGAAAGAGAAGATCAATGAATTAGGGTTTCAATTAAAAAAACTAGAAAAAGAGCAAATTAAAAACCCTCAATTAAATACCAAATTGGAAATTCTGAAAATAAAAGGTGAGATTAATAAAATTATTGAAAATAAGAAAAGTATTGAATTAATAAATAAAACTGAGTTGCTTTTATGAAAAAAACCAACAAAATAGATAAGCCTTTAGTTAATTTGATCAATAAAAGGAAAGAGAAAAATCAAATTGTTAGTCTCAGAAATGATAAGGGAGAACTTTCCTCCAATGACGAGGAGATTAGAGTAATAATTAGGTGTTACTTTGCCCAACTTTATGCCAATAAATTCGATAATCTAAATGAA
>JAJPUD010032451.1:0-11916 GCA_023553655.1 Myrmecobius fasciatus
CGCAAAACATCTTTCACGGGACGTAGGCGCTATGGTCCTCCGCCCCGTGGTGCTTTGCCGTAGCAGCAGTGTCCTGTCACACCCTGTGCTCAGCCTTTCGGCCCCCAGATGGTCATGTGCATTCCTGCTGGCTACAGGCCCTGGGTCTTACATCGCCCTGGGTCTTACATCCCCCTTGTCTTGTGTTGCGGGAGACCGCCCAGAGGAAGGACATCGGCTTTCAATTGAGTGAGACTCTTCCTTAACACAGACAGACCGGATTTACAAAGACAACAAAACAATATGAGTAACAAAACAACACACACACACAAAGCGCGCGCGCACGCACACACACACAAACACAACAATAAAAGACAGAATTCTTTACATAGATTTAAACCAATAATCCTTAGCAAAATGATACGAAACTGTCTTAAACCAAGTAAAAGAGTTACAGTAGCTACAGTAGAATAATAATACCACCGGTGGAGGGAAAAAATGAAAAGACTCTTGAATGGGAGTTTGATTCTCTTTGCAAATTGTCTCTCTTACTCTCTGGTTTTTCTTCCCAGCCCTGTTATAACTGAGTTCTTTGTGAGGGGCATCAGGTTTCAGCCCCTTGGCCACACTTGGAGTTTGTTCGGTTTAGGGTATTTGTTGTTTCCCCCATAAGCATCGCTGGGTAAAAAGGCCTGGAGAGCTCTTGGTGTGGTTAACGTTTTCTGTTCTAGATGGGGGAACATTTCACTAGTAAAGCCATTGTCCATTTATGTCACGAACATGTTCATGAGCTAGAGTCAGTAGTGTCCAGTTCCTGTTTGATATCATCACAGGAGCCATCGCTAACAGGACGCAAACACCGAGCAGGAATCCAAGATCCATCCTCCCGATTCGCACCTTCTGGAATGACAAGAACATACCCTGGCCTATGGGTTATTATCCTACCTGGTCCTGGCCAGACACCTTCTAGAGGTTGCTATATAACCTGATTTTAACTTTCTTTTACTAGTTCTCCTTCAGGGTGTTTGAGCAGTGGAGACTTCTCGCACCCGTCGAACGGGCACCCAAATCTCTTCATTACTTCCATCTGGTAAAATAGAGAGGTATCCCTGACTCCTACACTGCACTACTCCAGGCCCACGCCACTCGCCTGTTGGATCCTTCCAATAGACTGTGGTTCCTGTTAAGCAGGTACGCGGGACCTGGGGCAAGCTTGTCTTGTCCGGGCTCTGAGTATTGACATGCTGGTCTAGGCCTCCTAGATATCTCATAGCAGGAGTCGTGCCGTCATCACGAAAATGCAAAAAATTAATGGTGTAAAGGGCTAATGCTAACTCTCCTCTAGTAACCTTGCGCCTAACTCCCCCTTTTTGTTTAAGCAGAGTGACTTTCAGGGTACGATTCGCTCGTTCTACTAGAGCCTGACCTGTAGGGTTATAAGGGAGGCCAGTAATATGATGTATATTAAACTCTGCACAGAACGTCTTAAAGGAGGAGGAAGTGTAGGCAGGTCCATTGTCTGTCTTGATGGTTTCAGGTACGCCAAAGACAGAGAATTGTGTATAAAGATGTTCTATGACGGCACGGGTAGTTTCTCTAGGTTGTATAGAGGCCATAACAAAACTGGAAAAAGTGTCAACAGGCACATGAATAAGTATGGAGCCCAAATGTGTAACGTCCATCTGCCATAAGGAGTTGGGTCGGTCCCCACGGGGATTTACGGCTATCTCCTTAGGAGGTGGGCGGAAGGGAACGCAAGCAGAGCACCGTTTGACTATTTGGCGTGCTTGCTCTTTGGTAATTCCATAAAGCCTTCTTAATGACCGAGCAGAAAGGTGATATTTTTGATGTGCTAGGTGAGCAGGCGAGGAAAGGAAGCCAATCAATGCTTTGTCGGCAATTGAATTGCCGTGATAGATCGGGCCAGAAACCGATTGGTGGGACCGGATATGCATCACAAAAATAGGGTATTTGCGGTCCAATAGTAACTTCTGGACTGAAAAAAGTAATTCTGCTATTGTAGATTTTCCGTGAATAAGAGCGTCTGGTAACTTCAAAAGAGCCTGGGCACACTATAAACTATCAGTTATTAGGTTTATAGGTTCAGAAGGACATAAGGGAATAGCTTGTGAAATGGCATAAAGCTCATTCTTTTGGGCAGACGTATATGGGGTGTGGAACACTTTCAGAATTTTATATTGAGGAATATACACCGAAGCTTTAGAGTGCTTAGTAGCGTCGGTAAACACATTAGGTCCCTTTACCGGGTCATGAGATATAACCGGGGTCGGCCTCCGCAAGGGTAGAGGAATAAAGGCTCGAACTGCCGGGGGAAAGGTGACCTTTTTAAAGGGACAGGCCACTACTACAGCGGCCCAAGTGGCCGAGGTGGAAGCAAACTGTTGTAAGGTCAACTCAGAAAAGGGATTAGTAATTACTGGGTATTTGCCAAAGACCTGTAAGCAGCGTCTCATGGCTATAAGACAAAATTGCCCATACTCCTCCCATTTATCAGGGAGGATAGTTTTTCGCTTTGAGGAGTATAGCCATTCTAAAATGCCATGTTTTTGAAAAAGGCATCCAAAGGGAACAAGGTCATTTAAGATGACAAAATAAATCGGCTGCAAAAGCTCTACTTGTACCACTGTGGCTTGATATTGG
The DNA here is from genome assembly GCA_023553655.1 of Myrmecobius fasciatus. NCBI lineage: Eukaryota > Metazoa > Chordata > Mammalia > Dasyuromorphia > Myrmecobiidae > Myrmecobius > Myrmecobius fasciatus. The sequence continues at coordinate 2,641 of JAJPUD010032451.1, forward strand.
CTCATAATTTGTTTAATGGTGTCCCTTGCCTCGGAGGTCCATTCCCTAGGGGATAACAAATCGGGACTTCCTGGTAGGATATCATATAGGGGGCTAAGAAGGGACTCAGGTATGGGCATGACTGCACGAAGCCACTGGATACTGCCGATTAATTTCTGAAAGTCATTTAGTGTTTTGATCTTCTGTAAGTCAACCTGTGGAGGAGAACGAGTTATTTGTCCCTCCCTTACGGAGTGCCCTAAATATGAAAAAGGTGGATTCTCCTGGACCTTCTCTGGAGCTACAAAAAGACCATTAGAAGCAAGAGCATTTATAACTAAAGATTGTAGTACCCTCAATTTTTCCTCATCTACATCAGCTAGGAGGATATCATCCATATAGTGAATTATCATACTGTTCGGGTGTTGTGTCCGTACTGGGTGTAAAATACCTTGAATATACATTTGACACAAAGTGGGACTATTGGCCATGCCCTGAGGGAGCACCCGAAAATGATACCTGCGATATGGCTCTTGCAAGTTTATAGAGGGTACAGAGAATGCAAACTTCTCCCTATCTTGAGGGTGCAAGGGAATACTGTAAAAGCAGTCCTTAATATCAATTATCCTTATTTTCCAACCGCTGGGTACAGCTGTTGGTGAAGGCAAGCCGGGCTGTAAGGCGCCCATTATGGTCATACAAGCATTTACAGCTCGTAAATCAATTAGCATTCTCCAGCCTCCAGATTTCTTTTTTATGACAAACACTGGAGAGTTAAAAGGGCTTGTGGTAGACTCTATTTTGTTCGTAACTAACAGGTCATCCACTATCTGTCGTAAAGCGGTGAGCCTTTCGGGGGTAAGGGGCCACTGTTCCACCCAAACTGGTTTTTGTGTGGTCCAGGTTATAGGCGGGCAGCTCACCGATGTTGCAGTGGCCCCGAGGAATTTCCCTGAATGTGTTCTGGGGTCACAAGGGATAAGGAAAGCTGTGAAAGCAAATCTCGACCCCAGAGAGCATATGGAAGGCCTTGAATTCGTAGGGGCCGAATGTATCCTGATTCTTCTTCATACTCCCACTTGAGACCTCGAACAGATTGCGAGGCTGACTGATTTCCTCCCACCCCCACGACTAGCTGTGTGGCAGCAACAACTGGCCAAGTTTGTTGCCATTGCTCACTGTTGATAACGGAGCAATCCGCCCCCGTATTTATCATTCCATTAATTTGTATCCCTTCTATTTTAACTGTTATCATGGGACGAGCTCGTTGTACAGGCTGTACCCAATGTACGTGCCAATCTGGTTGCTCTGAAGGTCGGGGAGGAGACAGCCAGGGTAAGGGTATGGCTTTCCCAATGCTGTGTCTTGGATTAAGATACACCTCATAGTCATGAGGATTAGTGATACAAATAGTAGATTCTCCTGACTCCAACACTTGGGTATGGGTTATATGGTCCGAATATCCTGATAATCCCACCACTAGCCTAGGGTGAGGTTTTGATTTTACAGTGACTGCCAAAGTTTCCCAAGGAGCTAACTTAATTGGTTTCCCATACTCTGCTGCCCACAATTTTACTGCTTGGTATACAGAGCTCTCCAGTTTGCTGCTTGTGTCTCTAGGAGACCCCCCGCAGCTGGAGGCCCCCGCCACCCGTTTCCCTGTTTCTTCCTCCCCCTCAATATGAGCTCCGCCTGCACCTTGCTGAACATCTGCCAACTCCGCCCCTCTACTCCCTTTCTTTCTTTTATGCTTTCTTTCTCTTTCTCGATCTCCCCTTTCTTCTTCAGAACTTGAAACTTCCCATAAAGAGTCTCCTGTCTGAACACTAGCGGCAACATTTACAGATAGCGAAGGGCCATAAAGAGCTGCTTTCACTAAGCTGTAAATAATAAAGTCAAGGTCTTTAACCGACCCAGCATAGCATGCTAACTGATTACTGACCATAATCCATCTACTACAGTCTACTCCTGTAAATTCCACCCACAGAGAGACCGGCCACAATAACTTTACAAATTTACGGCAGTCTTCATCTTTCACTTTCACTCCTTTCTTTGTTACTAACGTTTTTATCTGCTTGGCATAAACCTCCGTGTCACTAGGGCGAACAATGGGAATACTAAAAGACTGACCCATCGTTTCTAAGCGAGCACCCCCCTCCTCCTCGGGCTTAATTAAGGATAAACCTTTTCCCTGTCCCATCTTCCCGGGTATCCTTTGCGCCCGAGGCTACCTGGCAATCCCTCTTGAGCCTGCTCAAGGGGACAGGCGGTCGAACAATACGGCCCCACGTTGGGCGCCACCTGCCGGGGGTCCTATCGGGGTCCCCAGCCACCGTCCTCTACTCACCCTAATCCAGGGTCTTCAGACGTCTCTGGCACCCCACCCTAGTGGAGGGGAGAACAAACCAGGCAGAGCACCCGAGGAGAGGTTAACTTCTTTATTCTCGTTCCTGGAACTTCCAACAGCCAACTGCCCCACTCACAGCCTCTGTGCCTCCTTTTATCCTCGTATTCTAGCCCTCACCCCTCCCTGTAGGCGGTTCTGCTCCTCCCAAGTCCTGCCCCTGGGGTGGAGCGTACCCGAGGGTGGGCCACTCAGGCAAGCCCAGGCAAGTCCAGGCAAGCCCAGTCCAGAGCCGCCCCCAACAACCCTCTCTATTTTTTCCCCTGTAGAAGCTCTTTCTTAGGTGTTCTCTTTATGTGAGATATTCCCCCCCCCCCCTTACTGGTCTCTCTTTTCCTTTCTTCCTGCACACCCTTCTTTCTCACACCTTAATTTTCTTTTTTGAGATTACCCCAATATAATTGAGTCACACCTAGGCTCTCTGCCTATGTCAACTCCTTCTAACTGTCCTAATAATGATAAAGTTCTTAGAAGTTACAAATATCAACTTCTCTTATATGACAGAGTCTCTAAACTTTAGTCAAGAAGACTCATCTTCTAAAGTTTGTCTGGCCTCATATATTTCTTAGCTGTGTAAATAGTCATTTAATGCTCCTTATTTCTTTTAGTTTCCTCATCTGCAAAACAATCTGGAGAAGAAAATGGCAAATTTCTGCAGTATCTTTGCCAAGAAAACCCCCCAATAGAGTAATGAAGTATCACGTAAAACTGAAAAAAAAAACAAATTAAACAACAAACCTCATTGAATCACTTATGATTTCTTTTTCATATCCTTGTATGCTATTTTAAAAATTTGCATTTTAATGTTAAAAATTTTAGAAGTCTGGCCCTTTCATTAAAAAGTTCTTTATTTCATTGAATGCCCCCTTCCCAAAAAATTATGCTTTGTTTTGTTGGATAGGTTATTCTTGGTTGTAATCCTAGCTTCTTTGATTTTCAAAAAAAAACATATTAAAAAATTCATCTTCTTTAAAAAAGAAAGCAGCTAAAATCCTGGAGACATAACTATGGCTTTTATCGCAGGAGAAGGGCAAAGCAGAGATTCAGGTCTACCCTTTTGCCCAGCAATCAGGGCATGAGTCTCACATCCCACGTCAAAGGACTCCTACAGACTCCAAAGATCAAGTAGTTCAGTTGCTCTGAAACTGCAGAACTTCCCAGAAAGTTAACAGTGTTTGAGTCTAGCAGCAGTTTACTGAAACACTCAATCATGTACATTGCTAACAGAACCAAATCTGAATCAGGAACTTGCAGAGATCATACCAGGAGGACAGAGTTCTGTCCAGCAAGTCGAAACCATTTCTGCCTATTCTATGGTACTCTTGTTTGCCAAAAAATTCTATCCAACATGATGGATGTCTTCTGTACTTTCTTCCAACATCATGGGGCACCAATAGAACATTTTTTAAAATTTTATTTGCAAAACATATGTATGGGTAATTCTTCAACATTAACCCTTACAAAGCTTTCTGTTACAAGTTTTTCCTTCCTACTCCCCACCCCTCCCCTAGATGGCAGGATATCCACTACATATTAATTGTTAAAATACTTGACAAATCGAATATATGTATACACATTTCCACACTTATCATTGTTGTGCAAGAAAAATTGTATCTACAAGAAAGAAATATCAGATAAAGGAAACACAATGTACGCAAACATCAATTGAGAGTATGAAAATGTTATGTTGTGGTCCACATTTCATTTCCCTCTCTCTGGGTGTATATGGCTTTCTTCACTGAACAATTGGAAGTAGTTTGAAACATTTCATTGTTGAAGAGAGCCATGTCTATCAGAATTGATCGTCATTTAGTATTGTTGTTGCTGTGTATAATGATCTCCTGGTTCTGCTCATTTCACTCAGCATCAGTTCATGCAAGTCTCTCCAGGCCTCTCTGAAATAGTCCTGCTGGTTGTTTCTTACAGAACAATAATATTCCATAATATTCATAAATCATAATTTATTCAGCCATTCTCCAGTTGATGGGCATCCATTCAGTTTCCAGTTTCTAGCCACTATAAAAAGGGCTGCCACAAACATTCTTGCACATGTGGTGTCCTTTCCTTCCTTTATGATTTCTTTGAGATATAAGCCCAATAGAAAATGCTGCTGGGTCAAAGGGTATGCACAGTTTGATAATTTTTTGAGCATAGCTCCAAATTGCTCTCCAGAATGGCTGGATCCATTCACAGCTCCACCAACAATGCATCAGTGTCCCAGCCTTCCCACATCCCCTCCAACATTCATCATTATCTTTTCCTGTCATTTTAGCCAATCTGACAGGTGTGTAGTGGTACCTCAGGGTTGTCTTAATTTGCATTTCTCTGATCAATAGTGATTTGGAGCACCTTTTCATATAACTACAAATAGTTTTAATTTCATCTTCTGAAAATTGTTTGTTCATATTCTTTGACCATTTATCGATTGGAGAATGGCTTGAATTCTTATAGTTATGAGACAATTCTCTATATGTTTTAGAGATGAGACCTTTATCAGAACCCTTAAATGTAAAGACGATTTCCCAATTTATTGCTTCCCTCCTAATCTTGACTGCATTGGTTTTGTTTGTACAAAAACTTTTTAACTTAATATAGTCAAAGTTATCTATCTTGTGTTCAATTAAGAGTTCCAGTTCTTCTTTGGACATAAATTTATTCCATCTCCATAGGTTGGAGAGGTAAACTATACTACATTCCTTTAATTTACTTATAATATCACTTTTATATCCAGATCATGAACCCATTTAGATCTTATCTTGGTATGTGGTTTTAGATGTGGGTCAAGCCCTAATTTCTTCCACACTAGTTTCCAATTTTCCCAGCAGTTTTTGTCAAATAGTGAGTATTTATCCCAGAAGCTGGGGTCTTTGGGTTTATCAAAGACTATATTACTATAGTTATTGCCTAGTTTGTCCTGTGATTCTATCCTATGACACTGATTGATTACTCTGTTTCTTAGCCAGTACCAAATGGGTTTGATGACTGCTGATTTATAATATAGTTTTAGATGGTACAGCAAATCCACCATCATCAGCCTTTTTTTTCCGTTAATTCGCTTGAAACTCTTGACCTTTTGTTCTTCCAAATGAATTTTGCTACTATGTTTTCTAGATCTGTAAAATAATTTCTTGGGAGTTTGATTGGTATGGCACTAAATAAGTAAGTTAGTTTGGGTAGTATTGTCATTTTTATTATATTCGCTCAGCCTACCCATGAGCACTTAATGTTTTTCCAATTGACTAGGTCTGATTTTATTTGTGTGGAAAGTGTTTTGTAGTTTAATTCATATAGTTCCTGACTTTCCCTTGGCAGACAGATTCCCAAATATTTTATACTATCAACAGTTAATTTGAATGGAATTTCTTTTTGTATCTCTTGCTGCTGAACTTTATTGGTAATACATAAAAATGCTGATGATTTATGTGGATTTATTTTGTATCCTGCAACTTTGCTAAAGTTGTGAATTGTTTCTAGTAATTTTTTAGTCGAGTTTCTAGGGTTCTCTAAGTATACCATCATGTCATCTGCAAAGAGTAATAATTTGGTTTCCTCATTACCTACTCTAATTCCTTTAATCTCTTTTTCTTCTCTTACTGCCAAAGCTAATATTTCTAAAACAATATTAAATAATAATGGTGACAGTGGGCAGCCTTGTTTCACTTCTAATCTTATTGCGAATGGTGCTAGTTTGACTCCATTACACATGATGCTTGCTGATGGTTTTAAGTAGATACTAGTAATCATTTTAAGGAAAAGCCCATTTATTCCTATACTCTCCAGTGTTTTTAATAGGAAGGGGTGTTGGATTTTACCAAAGGCTTTTTCTGCATCTATTGAGATAATCATATGGTTTTTGTTAATTTGGTTATTAATATGATTGATTATGCTAATAGTTTTCCTAATATTGAATCAGCTCTGCATTCCTGGTATAAATCCTACTTGGCCATGGTGTATTATCCTGGGGATAACTTTCTGTAATCTAGTTGCTAAAATCTTATTTAAGATTTTTGCATCAATATTCATTAGGGAAATGGGTCTATAGTTTTCTTTCTCAGTTTTCTCCCTACCTGGTTTAGCTATCAGCACCATATCTGTGTCATAGAAGGAATTTGGTAGTACACCTTCTTTTCCTATTTTTTCAAATAGTTTATATAGTATTGGGATTAATTGTTCTTTGAATGTTTGGTAGAATTCACATGTAAATCCATCTGGCCCTGGAGATTTTTTCTTAGGGAGTTGATTAATAGCTTGTTCCCAATAGAACATTTTGCCTTTTCATCTATCATGTTGCACTCTTTCTTCATGTTATATAAATTCTTGATAACATCTTTTATTCTTGTTCTTCTTTGGAACTCTTTGATTATAAGTTGCCACTTCCTCATACCTTGCATCCCTCCTCACCATGTACCCCTCCTCACCATGCACCTTTCCATCACCTTCTGTGTGTCTATCTTTAGAGGTAGTAATATTTCAGGTCTTGTTGTTATGTAGTAACATCACTTAAATCTTTGTATAGTAAAGGGAGTGTTTGCTTTTTGGGGAAACTTGGAGTCAGTAAAACTGTTTTGAAATTTTCCAAAATCAGTCCAAATTTCTGTCCCTTTTTCCAAATCTGGGTCCAGCACATTGTTTATGTTATTTTCTACCCAGATATATAGATAATTGATATCTATAGGCTGTTTAACCAAGTGAGTGTTAAAATTTGGGCAATTGACATTCTTTATCCACTTGATTTTTACTGTATGTCTGGACAGACCAAATTCCTTTGAATAATTAGAGATACTTTCTAGGAGGCTTTGGGTCTCGAAACAGTGAATCAAATTTCCTTGCAATCATGAAAATTTGTAGGATCTCACTAACTATCCCTTTCCTCAAACTGGATCTCCTAGTATAATGTCAAATATCTTTGGCAGAATCTATTTCCTTTTTTAATGCCTACCTAATGCTTATTATAAGTGATTCATTGAATAATGTTCTTTCAGTTATATCTTCTGAAGAATCTTGAATGATCTGAATATATTGATGGGAGATAATTTTGCTGTAAAAGAACCAAGTAAATCAAAGCTTTCATTAATCTAATTGAATGTTTTTCTTTTTAAAATTAAAAAATAAACACAATGGAATTTTCCACATTTTAAATTAGTTATGAAATGGTAATATATTTTCATTTTATAAACATCATTTGGAAAATTTACTTGTTCCCTTCTAGTACCCATACTGAGAATTACAGAATCAAGATTTTGTATAGGTGGCAGAATAGGCATACATATTAAAAATTATTGATGTTCTGGGTTTTTTTTGGAATTAACTTCATCTTAGATTTTTTCATGTCTTAAGAATTTTTCTCGACTTCCTTCCAGGGGTGGAGCCATGGTGGCGGAGATCAGACAGGATTCTCTGTAACCTCCTCTAACCTCCCCTCAAACCAACAAAATATGAAGCCTCTAGACTGATTCTGAAGCAAAAAAACCCACAATATCCGGAGAACAACACGATTCTAGAAGAAGATACTCTGGAAGAACCTCAAAACAGGTCTGTTTTAATGGGGCAGGGGGTGGCCTACTGAACCCAGACTGCAGCACAGGGAGACCAGGGCAGGGAGCTGGAGCAGGGAGCTGGAACAGGAGTCAGAACAGGAGTGGGAGCGTTGTGCTTTTCACACACCTGGGAGTCTTCTGCGCGCCTCTTGGAACAATTTGTCCTGATTGTGGGCAGGTGGTTTGGAGGGTCTGCCTTTTGAGGGGGATAGATTGTGAACCACTGAACCCCTGATGAGCATCGTAACTAGCTGCCATTACACAGCACCTTAAAGCAATCAATCAAACAACAGGTCTGATAAGCACCAGAAATAATTCAATCAGCGGAGCTGCCCAGCCCCTGACATAATTCAATCAGCAGAACTGCCTAGTTCCTGAAATAACTCAATCAGCAGAACTGCCCCAGGGCAAATTAAAGCAGCTGTCCCACCTTTGCCCTAAACAGACCTCACACCTTTAAAAAAAATGAATAAAAAACCAAAAAGAGCTCTCACAATAGACAACTTTTATGGAGAGAGGGAAGAACAGATCTCAAATCCTGAGGTCCCTAAAGGTAAAGCAACTCCAGAAAAAGCCCCAAAGAGAGACATAAATTGGTCTCCATGTCACAAGGCTTTCTTTGAAGATTGCATAAAAAATCTTAAAAGAGAGTTAGAAGAAACATGGGGAAACGAAATGAGATCACTGCAAAATAAAATAGAAAAAATGGAAAAAGAATGCAGTGAACAAAAAAATGTAATTGGTCAATTGCAAAAGGAACTAAAAACAGTAACTGAAGAAAATAAGACATTAAAAATTAGAATCGAACAATTGGAAATTAATGACTCATCAAGACTTCAAGAATCAGTTGAACAAAAACAAAAAAATGAAAAGATAGTGAAAAACATGAAATATCTCCTAGGAAAAACAACTGACCTGGAAAATAGATCTAGGAGAGACAATCTAAGGATTATAGGGCTTCCTGAAAGCCATGATGAAAAAAAGAACCTGGACACTATATTCCAGGAAATCATAAAAGAAAACTGCCCTGATATTTTACACCCAGAAGGCAAAATACTCCTTGAAACAATCCACCGATCACCTCCTGAAAGAAACCCAAAAATTAAGTCCCCCAGAAATATCGTGGCTAAATTCCAGAACTATCATACCAAGGAAAAGATATTACAAGAAGCCAGAAAGAAACAATTTAAATATCGGGGAGCTACAATTAGGATCACACAGGACCTAGCAGCTTCTACTTTGAAGGATCGAAGGGCCTGGAATCAGATATTCCGAAGGGCAAAGGAACTTGGATTACAGCCAAGAATAAGTTACCCAGCTAGAATGAACATTATCTTCCAGGGAAGAAGATGGTCT
>JAJPUD010032452.1:0-11916 GCA_023553655.1 Myrmecobius fasciatus
AAGAGTGGAAATATGTATACATATATTCAACTTGTCAAGTATTTTAATATAATTAATATGTAGTGGACTTCCTGCCATCTAGGGGAGGGGAGGGGACTAGGGGGAAAATTTGTAAAGGAAAGCTTTGTAAGAATCAGTGTTGAAGAACTACCCATGCATATGTTATGCAAATAAAAAGCTTTAAAAAGAGAGAGAGAGAGAGAGAAAAGAAAAGGCAAAAGGATGGATTTATACATGGAGTATTATGATAAGTAAGTCATATATTTCAGAGACATCTCCAAAACATATAATATCTAGCCTGTTACAATTAGGATGCATGAAATAAAAAAAAGGATATTGCAAGCCTATGATTCTTTCTGCCATGCCTTTATCTAGGCCTAACTTTAGTTATGTGGTTTCAGTAAAATCAGACCAGGCTTACAGTAAGTTTCATCATATAAGGAAAGGGGGCGGGCAGAACAGGTAAACAAGGCTAAATTTCTAGTAGAAGACCATATAGCTAAATTGTGAGGAATTTGATGAGTCGGGATTTTTGATATTGGGAAACTGTATCCTGACCTTTTGTTCATATATATCTTTATACTCTATAATGTATTTCTTTGAATTTTTTTCCAATGGAAATGTCCAATGATCTTAATTTCAATTTGCCTAGGTTTTTAAAGACACATGGTATAGATATGAGGAACTTAATGCCTTACAAATATGGAGTTTAAAAGGACTTTAAAGAACTTAAAAGTTCTAAATGGAGACTCATTTAGTTTGTCCCTTAATTTTACAAATGAAGAAACAGGCTTAGGGAGGCTAAATGAATTGCCCAAAGTTACCCAAGAAGTAAAATCAGAGGTTTTGGTACTTGTTTTTCAGAACTATTTTGAGAAGACTTTTTGGATGATGGTTTGAGCACAATAGCATTTGGTGGACACCTCATATATTGCCCTACCTCAATGGGTAACTAATCTAGTAATATACTGCTTTTTTAATGCATTTTATTGAAGCTTTTAAATTGCAAAACATGTGTGGCTAATTCTTCAACAATGATCCTTACAAAGATTTTCTGTTATAAATTTTTCCCCCCTAGTCCCCACCCTGCCCCTAGATGGCAGGAAGTCTACTACATGTTAATTATGTTAATGTCAAATCAAACATATGTATGCAGATTTCCACACTTATCTTGCTGTGCAAGAAAAATTGTGTCTACAAGGAAAAAATCTGAGAAAGGAAACACAATGCATTAAACATCAATAGAGAGCATGAACATGTTATGTTGTGGTACACATTTCATACCCCTTTCTCTGCATGTATATGGCTTTCTTCACTGACCAAATGGAATTGTTTTGAAGCATTTCATTGTTGAAGAGAGCTATGTCCATCAGAATTGATCATCCTATAGTATTGTTGTTGCCATGTATAATGATCTCCTGGTTCTGCTCATTTCACTCAGCATCAGTTCATGCAAGTTTCTCCAGGCCTCTCTGAAATCATCCTGCTGGTAGTTTCTTATAGAACAATAATATTCCATAACATTAATATACCATAATTTATTCAGCCATTCTCCAATTGATGGGCATCCATTCAGTTTCCAGTTTCTAGCCACTACAAAAAGGGCTGCCACAAACATTCTTGCACATGTGGGTCCCTTTCCTTCCTTTAAGATCTCTTTGGGGTTTAAGCCCAATAGAAACACTGCTGGGTCAAAGGGTATGCACAACTTTGATAGCTTTTTGAGCATAGTTCTAGATTCCTTCCAGAGTGGTTGGATCTGTTCACAGTTCCACCAACAATGTATCAGTGTTCCAATTTTCCCACATCCCTCCAACATTCATCATTATCTTTTCCTGTCATTTTGGCCAATCTGACAGGTGTGTAATGGTATATTAGAGTTGTCTTAATTTGCATTTCTCTGATCAGTAGTGATTTGGAGCACCTTTTCATATGACTGGAAATGGTTTTAATTTCATCATCTGAAAATTGTCTGTTCATATCCTTTGACCATTTATCAATTGGAGAGTGGCTAATATACTGCTTTTTAAAAGATTTAATAAAGGTGGTAGTGCATGAGTTGATTTGTGTTGCTTACATAAGGATTGTTTTTCCTTTCCAAGCTCATATACTTGAGTTTCTCCACAGAAGCTCCACATTTTACAATTAATCCATGATGCTTTGGGATTCTTTGCTCTGCCACTGGCTTAGCCCTTGCTAATAATCTTCCTTCTAAGAGGATCAGTTGAGAAACCTTTTAGTTAGTTGACCTTAAATAACTTTTAGTAAGGGATATTTAGTAAGGGAATACTTGAGGTTTGCTACTATAAGAATAGTTAATGCAAAATATTTCTCCAAAACTTCAATGACACGTACATGAGTGTATAATAAAGTAGGCTCAATCATAAAGAGTATATGCAAAGGAATAACATAACTCTTGGTCATTAGAAGTTCTTTTCTTTCATTTGTGGGATACCTAATGGCGTTTATATGCTAGGCTCCATATTGATCTATGAGTCAAATCTGTCCTTGCTCCCAGTTCAGGCACTGCTGCCAGTTAATCCAAGGATATAGCAGGGACAAATGTGGGACTCAGCATCCTTTAGATCCTTTGAAGTTTACATGATCTTTCTCAGGTCAAAGATAAAGAAAATTTTGCTAAGATGAAAGGCCTTTCTTCCCACTCATAGATAATTCCTCTTTAGAAATACATTCTCCACACTTGTTCCAGTTTTTAAGAAAGTATCCCATTCCAGCCATGTCAATATTTTTATTTAAAAAATTCCATAAAATATAGAACAGACTTTTTGTCTGGCATCATTTCACTTAATCAAGTAGTTTTCAAAGACTTTGTAGTAAAGTTTAAGTATTTTAGTTGACTAATTAACACGAGTACAAACTAATTATCAGGCCAAAAGTGGGTGGGGTGGTTTGATCCTGCTCTTAATATTCATGTTGTGTATGTTTTTAATGTGTATATATTATTTTCCTATTAGAATGTAAGTTTCTTGCAAATAAAATTTTTGTTCTTTGTACTTATATCTTCTGTGCCTATCACAGTGCTTGATACATAATAGATACTTAATAAACACTTATTAGATGAGTGATACCCCAGATTCTAAAATGAAATGATCATTTTCCCCCAAATTTCACATCATTTCAACTTAAACAACCAATTTTTCCTTTTTGATCAAAATCCCAGCAACCTATCACTTTTTGTTTTCCAAGTTTATGATGAAATTGTTAAGGCAAATGGGAATTTCTCTGTTGATTTGCATTTGTGTTTATCTGAGTTGATCAGATCCTTAGATAATTGAAATTCCTCATCATTACTACTCAATCTGATTTCTGTGCCAGGCTTGTGACTTGTTTTCAAAATTTCTCACTTATTTCTTTCTTCATTGATCTCCTAAAATATTGAGGAGCTTTAGTTCTAGTAGGAGAGGAGAATGAAGTACAAGTTGTTTTGTGTATAAGACATTGTATTAGTGGGGATTGAAATACAAAATAAAAAACATACTTGCATTCTTCTGAACATTCCCACTCCAATTTGTGGCTTTCCTTATACATTTTCTCATGTAATATTACCCTACTCTCATTATTGTCAATATTTTTATTTTTGAATAAAGTATGTTTGTATACCCAGTTACAAAATTCTATTCCAACATGTCTACATGATTCCTATCAAGTCAAACTTACCTCTTTCCATTAAGATCCATAGCTCACTTTTTTTATTTCTCATTTTTTATCCGTTTGTCTACCTCTCTTCTGAAATTATGAATGTTATTGCTAGTTCTTTTTTAAAAAATAGATATGTGTTCTCTATTCTGTTGTTGTTCCTTTGACATCTTTTATTAATTATGACAGGGATTCTTAATTTGAGGAAGAGGTCATGGATAGATTTCATGAGGTTTATAAACTTGGATAGGAAAAAATAGGTTACATTTTTATTTTCAATAACCTCTAATTAAAATTTAGGATTTCCTTCAATTATGTAAAAGCATTATTCAAAGAGGGCTTTCTTAAATCTTGCCTAACTGCTAAATGAGTTTGTCATACACACAAAAAGTGTTAAGAACATCTACTTTATAATATCTCAGTTTTCTCTCTACCTATTTAATTTTGATTTAAAGCTTTCTTAATCAATGGCAAATAAATCCTTAGTAGCCTAATTAGAGGACTAATCAGATCTTTTTAAAGGTCTTTGCTACCTCTAAAACCTGTGATCCTATGTAAGAAATTTCTGAGAAAGATCTTAATATTACATATGATATGACTGATTCCCCAAAATTTTATGCCTGGTGTCCTTGGAATTTTCCCATCTGGACCCACTAGACATGAGGATTCTGATTGGAAACAAGCACATTGCTTAGTGTTATGCTGCAACTCAGTTTATTATTGAGTTTTTATTTCATCAAAATGATGAGGACTCCAAAAGCTGTGATGGCCTATCTCAATTGCTGTTTGCTTACCCATGCCAACAAAACATAGAAGATATTTCCTGGAAAATAAATAACTCAGGCACCCCTTGTTTCTACTTTCTGCTTAAAAGAAATACCTGGCAAGTCTTCAAAGATCTTAATAGATTCACTTCGGAAGCACAATTTTAAAAAACTTATGACATTTGAAAAAAAATTCAAAGAATTTAAAACACTGGGTATATGAATAGTTTATTGGCCTATGGGATTTCTTTCTTTTTTAAAAATGTATAAACTTAATCCATTTTAATTTGTGCAAAATGCTTTATCAACAGGTCCCTTCTCTTCGATGTCTTACTATGGAATGGCCAGGGGGTCAGAAGATAGTTCCTGGCATTCTTATTGAAGACTCTGGATGTCCCCAAGTAAATAAAATGAGAATGGTCATTGAATGAGTACTACCCTGAGAGTCAGAGAACTGGCATATGAGTTCTAGATCCCCTCTTGTTATGTAAACAGAAGCAAACCACTTAATTTCTCATCATCCTGATCAAGGAATCATTCAAATATTTTTTCAACCATAAAATGCCTTATCTATGAAAAGACAAATAATAGCATTTGCAGGATTATTTTAAGAAAAGTCCTCTGTGGATTCATGATGAAAAATGAAAAACAATAGATTCTAACTGCAGATTGAAGCATACTATTTTTCACTTTTTTTTATTTTGTTTTCTTTTTTCTTTCACAACATGACTAATATTTTTTAAAAATGTCTTGTATCGGGGGCGGAGCCAAGATGGTGGAGTGAAAGGGTGACTCTCTGCTTCCTCCTCCAAACTTCTCTCAAATCAACAATAAAATAAGCCTCTGAACTGATCTTCAAGTCAACGAATCAGGAAATATTTGGATACTGCTTGCAGATATCTCTGAAAAACTTCACATCAGGTTTGTCTAGCTCGGACAGAGGGATAAACAGAGGACTTTGGTGTCAGAGAACTCTGGTGGAGGCCGGAAGTGAGTGAGGGTGGGACTCAGCTCAGCTCAGCTCAGCTCAGACGGACAAAAGAACTCCAAACTCCAAACTCCAAATTCCAAACACCTGGAGTTTATCTGAGGCACTCCGGACACTCTGCCCTAATTGGGGGCAGGTGTTCTGGCAAACTTGCCTTGTTTAAGGAGTAATTCAGGCTTAGTCCTAGCCCCCACAGGCCCAGCACCTTAAATTAATTCGCCGAAGCGCCTCAGGGCAAAATCTTCAGCCAGCCTTTTCAGCCGTTTTTTTTTCCCCCTACCTTAAAGAGATATTCACGCTGTCTTAAAAAAAAAAAAAAATGAAGAGACAAAAGAGAGCTCTCACCATAAACAGCTTTTACAAAGAGAAAGAGGAGAAGACCCCAGAGCCAGAGGTTCCTTTAGACATAACTCCAGAGGGAATCAGCAAGGACCATCACTGGTCCCAGTTTCAAAAGGCCTTTCTGGAAGATTGCTTAAAGAACCTAATAAAAGAACTGGAGGATAAATGGGAAAATAAATTGAAATTAGTGCAAGAAGGATACAGTATCTTGCAAGAAGGATATGATGCCCTGCAAAAGAGATATGAAAAAGACACCAATTTATTAAAAAATAAAATTAGTGAAGTGGAAAAAGAGTGCAATGAACAAAAAAATTCAATTGGCCAGTTACAAATGGAGCTTAAAAAGGTAACTGAAGAAAACAACACTTTAAAAATAAGAATTGAACAAATGCAAGTGAATGACTCAATAAGACTTCAAGAATCAGTCAAACAAAAACAAAAAAAATGAAAAATTAGAAGAAAATATGAAATATCTCCTAGGAAAAACAATTGGCTTGGAAAATAGATCTAGGAGAGATAATCTAAGGATTATTGGACTTCCTGAAAGCCATGATGAAAAAAAGAATCTAAACACTATCTTCCAGGAAATCCTGAAAGAAAACTGCCCTGAGATTGTAGAATCAAAGGGCAAAATCACCATTGAAAGAATTCACCGATCACCTCCGGAAAGAGACCCCAAAATTAAAACCCCAAGGAATATCGTGGCTAAATTTCAGGACTATAGCACCAAGGAAAATATTCTGTTAGCAGCTAGAAAGAAACAATTCAAATACCAAGGTTCAATAATTAGAATCACACAGGATCTGTCAGCCTCCACATTGAAGGATCGAAGGGCCTGGAACCAGATATTCCAAAGGGCAAAGGAACTTGGATTACAGCCAAGAATATCCTATCCAGCTAGAATGAGCATTATCCTCCAGGGAAGAAGATGGTCATTCAATGATATAGGTGAATTTCACCTATTTCTAATGAAAAGACCAGATCTGAACAAGAAATTCTACATCCAAACACAGAACTCAAGAGATGCATAAAAAGGTAAAAAGGAAAGGACTCTTGAGAACTTTATTTCTACTAGGGGGATGCTTAAAGTTTGGGGGTATAATTAACTAGATATTACTTTGATAATATGAAAAAGAGAACTAGAGGGGGAAAGGTTGTCATACTGGGGAAAAGAGGGAAAAAGTGGTAAAATAAGATCTAAAAAAAATAAGGAGGTAAAAACAAGGTAAAATCTCTTGAAGAGGCAAAGAAAACCTAATATAATGGAGAGCAAGAGGGGAGGGAGTTGAGCATTGTGTAAATCTTACTCTCATCAGGTTGGGCTCTAAAAGTGTATATCAGACATTTGATTTCACATAGAAACTTGTCTGTTGCTAGAGGGAAGGGGGAGGGAAAGGAGGAAAAGAAAGGGATAAACTAATAGAAGGGAAAATAGAAGAATCAGGGGAAAGGAGTAAAAACAGGGGGAAGGGATCTAAAGGGTGGAGTATTGTTTGGTGGAGAGGGTCATCAAAAGCAAAGTACTGAGGTGGGGGAAGGGAGAAAGGGGAAAGGAAAGGGGAAAACATAACTTGGGTAAATAAGATGGCAGGAAATAAAGAATTAGTTATTCTAACTGTGAATGTGAATGGGATGAACTCTCCCATAAAGCGGAAGCGGATATCAGACTGGATTAAAAACCAGAATCCCACAATATGTTGTCTACAAGAAACACATCTAAAACATAGTGACACATATAGGATGAAGGTAAAAGGCTGGAGCAGGACCTATTATGCTTCAGGTGAACAAAAAAAAGCAGGGGTAGCAATCCTTATCTCAGATCAAGTAAAAGCCAAGATAGATCTAATCAAAAGAGATAAGGAAGGAAACTATATTTTATTAAAGGGTACCATAGATAATGTAGCAATATCTATACTAAATATATATGCACCAAGTGCAATAGCACACAAATTCCTAGGGGAGAAATTAAGAGAGATGCAAGAAGAAATAGACAGCCAAACGACACTAGTGGGGGATCTCAACCTTGCTCTCTCAGAATTAGATAAATCAAACTACAAAATAAATAAGAAAGAAACTAGGGAGATCTTAGAAGAGGGAAAGGGACCCACCTGTGCAAGAATGTTTGTGGCAGCCCTTTTTGTAGTGGCTAGAAACTGGAAACTGAAGGGATGCCCATAAATTGGAGAGTGGCTGAATAAATTATGGTATATGAATGTTATGGAATATTATTGCTCTGTAAGAAATGACCAGCAGGATGATTTCAGAGAGGCCTGGAGGGACTTACACGAACTGATGCTGAGTGAAACAAGCAGAACCAGGAGATCATCATACACGGCAACAACAGTATTACATGATGATCAATTCTGATGGACATGGCTCTCTGCAACAAAGAATTGTCTCAAACCAGTTTAAATTGTTCAATGAAGAAAACCATATACACCCAGAGAGAGGGATATGAAATATGGACCACAACGTAACATTTTCATGATCTCTATTGACATTTGCTTGCATTGTGTTGCCTTTTTCTGATTCTTTTTTTTTCTTGTAGATAGGATTTTTGTTGCATAACTTCTCAAGCATTTCAACATTATTAATATGTAGTGGACTTCCTGCCATCTAGGGGAGGGGAGGGGACTGGGGGTAAAATTTGTAATGGAAAGCTCTGTAAAGATCAATGTTGGGAAACTACCCATGTACATGTCATACAAATAAAAAGCTTTAAATAAAAAAAAGAAAAAAAGAAAAAAAAAGATACAGTATTAGGAGAAGCCAAAAAAAAATGTCTTGTATCAAAACACATATATAACCTACATCAAATTGCTTATCATCTTAGGGAGGGCAGAGGAAGAGGAGCGAGGGAAAGAATTTTGAGTTCAAAGTTTTAAAAATAAATATTAAAAGCTGTCTTTACATATAAATGGGAAAAATAAAAATTGAAAAAATCTTTTGTAAGTTTTAAATTCCTATAAATATGTAAATAATATAATTTCTATGTTTTTGTCCATTGGAGTCATTTATGAATTTAGGATTTTTTGGTCTGTTGTAGATGGATAATGAGCTGGATCCAAATTTAAATACAAAAATAACATGTTGGATCATATTTGAAACAATGCAGTGCTTTTTATGATTTGAAGTGTTTCCTTTAGCATAATGTCTTCCATGTAATATGTACTTGAATACTTCTTCCTTCCTCTTTCTTTCTCTCCCTCCCTTCCTTCCTTATTTCCTGTCTGACTAAATGCATACCTTCTTTCCTGCCTTTCTCCTCCTCTTCCTTCCCTCTTTCCTTCCTTCCTTTGTTTCTTTTTTCTCTGTTCTTAACTTCCTTCCTTTCTTCCTCTCTTCCTTCTTCTCTCCCTTCTTCTCTCCCTCCATTCATTTATTCCTTCCTTCTTTGCTTTCTGTTTCCAAACTCTTTTTTTATTTAATATTTATACTCTTCTTCTAATACTTTATGTCTGTAAATCAAAAAGTACCATAGGTTTATAAGTATCCCAACTTCATTGATAGGAACATTAAGGTCACAAGATTCAGGTCTTGAAGGAACCTTAAAAATCATTTAGTTCAAGAATTTTTAACATGTTTGTGTGACCTGGACAACTGTAACAGTATAGTGAAACCTATAGACTCCTATAGAGAGTGACATTTTAAATGCATGACATATATCATTTAGGAAATCAATTATATTGAAAAACAGTTTTCAAAATAATTTTTATAAATGAAGTTCAAGGATTTCATTTTAAGAATCTTTGTTCTAATTAAATGCCTAATTTTGCTCATGAGATTCAGAAACAAGGTTCTGAAAAGAGAAATGACTTGTCCAAAGTCATACAACCCAAGTCTCCTGACACCAAATAATATATTCTTTCTATTTAGATTACCACACTCACCTAAAGGGCAATGGAAGTCACATGATGGAGATTGCAAATTACAGCAAATAGCCTTTTAAGACATTTACAAAAAGTGGCATAATGCCCTTTGATACTACTAGGTCTATATCTCAAGGAAATCATATGGGAAGGGAAAGAGCCCACATGTACAAAAATGTTTGTAGCAGCTCTTTTTATGATGGCAAAGAATTAGAATCTGTATGGATGCCCATCAACTGGGGAATGGCTGAATAAGTTATGGTATATGAAAGTAGTATTATTCTATAAAAATGATGAATAAGCTGATTTGAAAAAGTCCTGGAAAGATTTACACAAACTGATGCTCAGTGAAACAAACAGAACCAAAAACACATTGTACATACTTAATAGCAAGATTGTGAGATAATCAACTATGAAAGACTTGGTTCTTCTCAGTGGTTCAGTGATACAAGGCAATGCCAAAAAAACTTTGGATAGAAAATGCAATCTGCAGCTAGTGAGAGAATTATGGAGACTGAATCTAAATCAACACATGCTATGTTAACTTTTTTTTTCTTCTGTTTTTTTTCTCTTGTGGTTTTCCTCTTTTATTCTGATTTTTCTCTCCCAACATGATTCATAAAATGTGCATTTTAAAAAATGAATGTACATGTATAACCACCAAAAAAATCAATAATAAAAATCAGTGTAATGAAATCATAATGGGCATGTACTTAGTTAAGTCAATAAGCATTTTTAGACACTAATGTGTCTCAAGTATGTAATAAGTTCTGAGGACAAAGGCAAAATCAATACTTAAGGAACTTAGTCGAATGAAGCAGACAATATGTAAATCTCTATATACAAAAAATATGTATAGGTAGATCAGTAGACTGAGGTATACACTTTCATAGTGCACACATATATGTATACTTTTATATACCTATATAAATGATAGATTTTATATAAACAACTAATAGAAGGGATTAGCATCAAAGGGAAATCTGGAAAGGATTCTAAAAGCTAAGATTTTAACTGAAACTTAAAGGAAACCAAGAAAACATGGGCTAATCATGCGGTAAGTGTGGATAATTAAGTACTATGGTAATATTTGCAACATAATTTTTAAATAGCATTTTGTGTTTCAAAATACAGGCAACAATAGTTTTCACCTTTGCAAAACCTTGTGTTTTAAATGTTTCTTCCTCCCCCACCCCAAATCAGCAAGCAATCCACTATAAGTTAAACATGTGCAATTCTTCTAAAAACATTTCCATATGTGAAAGCAACATACATTTCTTAAGAAACCAAACGAAAATCTTCAATTTGTTGCATGGGCCTCCTAGGAAAAATTTATGAAAACAGAAGATCAAGAATGTAGATGAAATGTGAATGGATTTTGAACTCATAGGATGTAAGTTCTGTAAAGTTTTTAATTTTTTTTCTTTGTAAACTTAGCATTTAGAACACTGCCAGGCACAAACAGCATTAATGAATGCTTGATGAATTAAATGGAAATACAATTGTGAAGGGATTATCCAAATGAATAAGACCAAAGATTCACTAAGGTATTATTGAACATATCAATTCTGAAGCAATAAAATAATAATCACCAACATCCTCAAAATTAGTTTTTAGAGTATACTTCCTACTTATATATTTTTTAAAGAGGTATCATATAATGATCGATTCTGATGGACATGGTTCTCTTCAACAATGAGGTGCTTCAAACGAGTTCCTATTGGGTTTTTTTTTTGGGGGGGGGTTTATACAAAGTTTTTATTTACAAAACATATGAGTGACCTTTCAACATTGACCTTTGCAAAAACTTTTTTTTTCCCAAGCTTTTCCCCTCCTTCCCCTCAACCCCCACCCCTAGATGACAGGTAATATAATATATGCTAAATAGGATAAATTATATGACAAATACAATACATGTATACATATCTATACAGTTATCTTACTGCACAAGAAACATCAGCTCTAGAAAGAGAAGAAAAAAACAACCAAAGAAGGAAAACAAAATGCATGGAAATATTCACAGAAAGCGTTAAAATGCTGTATTGTGGTTCACTCTCAGTTCCCACAGGCCTCTCTCTGGATGTATATGACTATCTTCATCGCAGAACAACTGGTTTGAATCACATCATTGTTGAAGAGAACCATGCCCATCAAAATTGATCATCGTATAGTCTTGTTGCTGTGTATAATGTTCTCCTGGTTCTGCTGATTTCACTCAGCATCAGTTCATGCAAGTCTCTCCAGTCCTTTCTGAAATCCTCCTGTTGGTCATTTCTTACAGAACAATAATATTCCA
>JAJPUD010032454.1:0-11915 GCA_023553655.1 Myrmecobius fasciatus
TTGGAGTTTGGAGTTTCTGCCATGATGAGCAGAGCTGAGTCCCACCCTCACTTCCGGCCTACACCGGAGTCCTCTGTTTATCCCTCTTCCCGAATTAGACAAACCTGATGTGAAGTTCTTCAGAGATATCAGCAAGCAGTGTCCAAATATTTCTGTATTTGTTGACTTGAAGATCAGTTCAGAGGCTTATTTTATTGTTGGTTTGAGAGAAGATCGGAGGAGGATGCAGAGAGTCACGTTTTCACTCTGCCATCTTGGCTCCGCCCCCCTTCCAGAACAATAATATTCCATAACATTCATATACCATAATTTATTCAGCCACTCTCCAATTGATGGGCATCCATTCAATTTCCAGTTTCTAGCCACTACAAAAAGGGCTGCCACAAACATTCTTGCACATGTGGATCCCTTTCCCTCCTCTAAGATTTCTTTGGGATATAGGCCCAATAGAAACACTGCTGGGTCAAAGGGTATGCACAGTTTGATAACTTTTTGAGCATAGTTCCAAATTGCTCTCCAGAATGGTTGGATCCGTTCACAGTTCCACCAACAATGCATCAGTGTCCCAGTTTTCCCACATCCCCTCCAACATTTATCTTTATCTTTTCCTGTCATTTTAGCCAATCTGACAGTGTGTAGTGGTACCTCAGAGTTGTGTTAATTTGCATTTCTCTGATCAATAGTGATTTGGAGCACCTTTTCATATGACTAGAGATGGTTTTAATTTCATCCTCTGAAAATTGTCTGTTCATATCCCTTGACCATATATCTGTTGAAGAGTGGCTTGAATTCTTATATATATGAGACAATTCTCTATATATTTTAGAAATGAGGCCTTTATCAGACCCATTAAATGTAAAGATGATTTCCCAATTTATTGCTTCCCTCCTAATCATGTCTGCATTAATTTTGTTTGTACAGAAACTTTTTAACTTAATATAATCAAAATTATCTATCTGGTGTTCAATTAACAGTTCCAGATCTTCTTTGGACATAAATTTATTCCATCTCCACAGGTCTGAGAGGTAAACTATATTATGTTCCTCTAATTTGCTTACAATATCACTCTTTATATATAGACCATGAACCCATTTAGATCTTATCTTGGTATGTGGTGTTAGGTATGGTTCAAGCCCTAATTTCTTCCACACTAGTTTCCAATTTTCCCAGCAGTTTTTGCCGAATAGTGAGTACTTAGCCCAAAAGGTGGGGTCTTTGGGTTTATCAAACACTAAATTGTCAAAGTTATTGCCTAGATTGTCCTGATAATCTATCCTATGCCACTGATCGACTACTCTATTTCTTAGCCAGTACCAAATGGTTTTGATGACCGCTGCTTTATAATATAATTTTAGATCTGGTACAGCAAGGCCACCTTCATCTGCCTTTTTTTTCATTAATCCCCTTGAAATCCTTGACCTTTTGTACTTCCAAATGAACTTTGCTATTATTTTTTCTAGATCTGTAAAATAATTTCTTGGGAGTTTGATTGCCATAGCACTAAATAAGTAGATTAGTTTGCGTAGTATTGTCATTTTCATTATATTTGCTCTGCCTACCCATGAGCACTTAATGTTTTTCCAATTGACTAGGTCTGATTTTATTTGTGTGGAAAGTGTTTTGTAGTTTAGTTTGTATAGTTTCTGACATTCTCTTGGTAAATAGATTCCCAAATATTTTATACTATCATCTGTTATTCTGAATGGAATTTCTTTTTCTGTCTCTTCCTGCTGATCTTTGTTAGTAATATATATGAATGCTGATGATTTATGTGGATTTATTTTGTATCCTGCAACTTTGCTAAAGTTGTGAATTGTTTCTAGTAGTTTTTTAGTTGAGTCTCTAGGGTTTTCTAAGTATGCCATCGTGTCATCTGAAAAGAGTGATAATTTGGTTTCTTCATTACCTAATCTAATTCCTTTTATCTCTTTTTCTTCTCTTATTGCTAAAGCTAACATTTCTAATATAATATTAAATAGTAACGGTGACAGTGGGCAGTCTTGTTTCACTCCTGATCTTATTGAGAATGGTTTTAGTTTGTCTCCATTACATATGATGCTTGTTGATGGTTTTAATCTCAAAGACTTTTTGAGGAAACTTCACGTGGTCTCACTAATATCCAAAGTAGTAAGAGCTTAATAAAGGAGCTCAATAAAAGATTTTTGAAGAAATTGAATGAATATTTGATAAATTAGCTTAGGACAAGTTCTTCATGGAGTGCCCAGGATGGTGGAAGACAAAGATGAGAGAGGTGTGTAATCTACAAACCAGATACACATACATAATTATTTTAAAAATTAACTTAGGAATGATAACAAGAAGAGAAATAAGGAGAAGTAAAGACCTATTATGGTAATATTTCAGGACTCTTAAATTTCAATTTTATGGGATGTTTTTAGTATCTGATATTTGCCTTACAGCATAGACATTCTTAGTGTCTTACAATATAGATAGAACATTTCATCAACTGTCTTTTGTTTTGTCCAAAAGTGATGAAGAAGTGGATTTCTTCTACGTTAATACCACTAGTGTGGCAGGTGGATGGGCTTAAGAGAGAAGTAAATTTAAGCCACAACGAAAGGGATATAGATGAGATAGAAATAAGGAAAAGTTGCCTAACAATGACAAATTTGAGCCATCCCAACTCTAAGGAAATGTATATGTAGCAGTCTGGATTTAGGGGAAAAAATAAATTACATCAGGACAATTCCTATTTGAAATCAAGGAACTTATTTCCTAATGTATTTAAATATTCATTTACAAATCATTAACAATCAAATGATTAAAAAACTGATGATTCACAGAGAAATGTGACAGAACTATTACTGTTTGAAAATAATTCAGAAAGGAATTTAGAAGAATTTCAAGATATCAATAAAAACATAATTTTAAACTGAAATTTCACAAAAAAGTCTATTGAATAAAGCAAGGCATATTTTGCTATATAACAAAGGATTAATGAGAGCCCTTGACATATTTTCTTTAATCTCCACAACAACTCTGTGAAGTAGGAAGCACAACAATCATTACTTCAATTTCACAGATGAAATTTGGTGATTTGCCTATGGGCAAATAACTAATATGAGCCAAAGCCAGAATTCAACCCTGGTCTCTCTTGATGGGAGGTCTAGCATATCAATTCCCCAAATTCCCTTCAGACTCTACGTTCCTGAAAATAAAATAGATTTCCATCTGTATAAAATGACTTGAGTATGTTTCTAATTAAAAGGACTAGGATAGATTCAATGATCTCTCTGATTTCTTTTGAATCCCTAATATTCAGTTTTGACTTAACTGGGAGTGAAAAAAGAATTTATGCCACCCACAATTAAGAATGCAGGCCCAGTACTTTGATTTCATTGATAGAGCTGCTCTTAACTTCCTAGGGGGGGGTGGGGGTGGGGAAACAGCACAAACTTTATAAGAAGCTTGACTGCTTTTGGAAGCAGCGTGGTATCTATCAGAAAAAGGCAGCTTATTACCATCCTTGAAATTTGGCAACAGCCTTCATGGCAGTTTTATATCAGTTAATAAGGATATTTACACTGCTGGATGATGATTCTTTTTCTTCATATTAGTTGAATTTCAGGTGTCAATTTCAATTATCTTCAGTTATTTGCATAAAGAGGCCAAGCAGAAATTTTATATATATATATATATATATATATATATATATATCTTTTGCTTTTCATTTTAATTAACCTATTGACATTTAACTTCTTTTACATTAAGCTCTAATAGAGTTTTGGCAACCTTTTTCTTGGCTCTAGTTTCTTACAAAGGGGGCTCACCTTTTAATGGATAATTTTCCACTGGTCATTATTTTTTCATTAAGCTGAACCACAAGGGAAAATTCAGATTCTCTGTAAAGCTGACCTTTTTCTTCAGAGAGTAAGTCCCATGATGTATCAAACTGCTTATTCAATAAATAGGTGTTACATAAAGGATGAAGAAATGGCCTGATGACACTGAGTACTGGCTTTGTCATCCTTTTTACTTTCAGAACCCTGGACACTGTGCATATTTTGCTCCTATCCCTTTCCTACCTGATAATCTATGAGAGAATACTGGAAATCTGAGATGGAAAGAACCATAGAGATCATTTAATAAAACTCCATTTAAAAAGTGACAAAAGTGAAATACAGAGATAAAAAGGGAAATACAGAGAGAAAAAAGCTAATCAACTTAGCTCATATCATAGCTGAGCCAATAGTTTTTCTTGGCTTAATTTTAAAATGTAATGTGATATATGTTTTATTATTTTTTCTTCTGTTTAATATTTTCCAGGGATATTTTCATATGATTCAGGTCCATATGGGGTTTTTGACATTTCTAGTTTGATAGAGACCTGATCTTGGATTTAGGAAGATTTAGGTTCATTTTTTATAGTTGTGAGTCAAATTAATTATATGACGCTGGGCAAGTCACTTAATCTTTGAGTGTCCTAGATTAGAAGTTACAAATAAATTGCTGATTTGCACACCAGGTGACTCCTTTATGATTGAAGTTATAGGTCTATATCCCACCCCTCCTAAAAAGATGAAGATTGTCATAATCCAATGAATTAAATTGAGGCATTAAAACTCTACATGCTTATCTGAGGCCAGCATCTCAATTGCTGTGCAACCTGAATTAATCAGCTAAAAGCTTTTGCTAGTCTCTTCATTTGTTAAATGGGCTTGGTATTGAATTCTCTAACAGATAGAGTTATTTATAAATGACTATATTATGATACTGACAAGAACTTTTTCAAACTTGAATAATGATGCTCCAGACTTATCCATGCAGATGTCTGGTAAGTATACACACCACTAACACCTGTGGCTTTGGCCACTGCCCTATGCAATGCAAAGAAACTACATATTTTTATGTCTGCAGAGGCAGTACCTAGCACAATGGATAGAGCACTGAGCCTGAAGTCAGAAAGACCAGAATTCAAATCTGACCTCAGACACTTACCAATTATGTAAGACCTGGGCAAGTCACTTAACCCTATTTGCCTCAACTCCTCTTCTACAAAATGGGTTGGAGAAGGAAATGGCAAACCACCTCACTATCTTTGCCAAGAAATTCCCAAATGCAGTCACAAATAATAAGACACAAGTAAAATGACCCAATAACAATAAATGTCTGCAGAGACCATAGGCATAGATATGTAACAAACGAGTGTACAAAACAGCACAAAGTTTTAAAGATGAACGGGAATTCTACAGCCAAAGATGTTCAGCAGAATTAGATCCTTATTCCCCTTCTTTCTTCTCCTTCCTCTCTTCTATGTTTGTAATTGAAACATTTATTTCCTTTTCTTAAAAAAAAATTATCAGTATTTGTTTTTATATCACTATGTAACTAATACATGCTCATTCCATTTCCAAAAGCCATCCCCTATGTGAAAAATGCTGAAAAATTAGGTTTCTACAGTGTTGCAAGCTTTGAGGCAGTGTGGAATAGTGGGTACCATGACCAAGAGGTTTTCAGAATGTGAGAGGTTAAAGAAAATTAGAATTCACAGACTAATTAAGTGATCAACAGAAGCCTTGAGCAAACAAGAAATTGGGGGGGGGAGAAAGGAGGGGTAGGAAGGCACAAGTGATCTCAGCCAATCAGAAAGACTCTTGTGGTTGTGAGAAACCCACAAACTTGAGATAATAGCCCATCTAACCCAAAGTAGTTGGAGTCAATGACAGGACTTGACCAAATCACTACTGTGCCTGCTTAATAGGCTACATGAATATTAAACAACACACCCCAGAGGAGGAGTTTTGAATATGGGATGTATAATGGGGGGGAAACATATTTTATACATATTAAGGGGGAAACATGTGATTAGCTGCCTTTGTGTCAAATAAAAAGGGTTAGGTTAGGATCTTGGCCCCACAGGGTAGAACAAAGAAGGAGTGATAGAAATCACAAACAAGAGGATTTAGGCTTGAAATAAAGAAAAAATTGATAACAATCTGAGGTACCTAAAAGAATGGGCTCTCTCTTAATGGAAGTCTTCAAGCAAAGTATGGTTGGTTATTTACTGAGTGGGTTTTGTTTAAGTAGAGATTAAATTAAGTGAGGGCAGAGCCAAGATGGTGGAGTGAAGACACATCTCTCTGTGTCCTCCTCTGACCCCTCAAATCAACAGCAAATTAAGCCTCTAAACTGATTTTTAAGCCAAAGGACCCACAAATATTTGGACTTGAACACATTCCTAGCAGAAGTTCGGAGAACTTGGAAGAACTTCGGAGCAGGTCTATTTCAGATGGGCAGGGCAGTTTGTTGAGCTCAGGGGGCAGTGCACAGCCAGGGCAGGAGACCAGGGCTGGGACGGAGCGTGGCAGATTCTAAGCACCTGGGAAGTCCCTGGGAGACTCTCAGGCCACTCTGCCCTGATTACGGGCAGGTGCTTTGGCAGATCTGCCTTTTGTAAAAGATAGATTGTAACTCACTGCAAACACAGGACCTAGCCTGGAGAGCCCAGCACTGGAAGTCAATCAGCTGAACTTCCCCAGGGCAAATTACCGCAGCTGCCATTTCCCTGCTTTAAACAGACTGCAAACTTTAAATAATGAGTAAGAAACAGAAGAGAGCTCTCACCATAGACAGCTTTTATGGAGAGAGAGAACAGACCCCAGATTCTGAGGTTCCTACAGGTAAAACAACTCCAGAGGAAGCCACAAAGCAGGACATGAGCTGGTACCCATTTCACAAGGCTTTGCTGGAAGATTGCATAAAGAATCTCAAAAGAGAGTTAAATGAAAAATGGGGAAATGAAATGAGATCATTGCAAGAAGGAATGGAAAAAGCATATAATGCTCTACAAAAGAAATATGAAAAAGACACCAATTCACTGAAAAACAAAACTGGCGAAATGAAAAAAGACACCAATTCACTGAAAAATAAAGATAGTGAAATGGAAAGAGACACCAATTCACTGAAAAACAAAACTGGTGAATGGAAAAAGTCTGCAATGAACAAAAAAAAAAAATTCAATTGGCCAGTTACAAAAGGAGCTAAAAAAGGTAACTGAAGAAGATAATACATTAAAAATTAGAATGGAACAAATGGGAAATGAATGACTTAATAAGACTTCAAGGATCAGTCAAACAAAAACAAAAAAATGAAAAAATAGAAGAAAATATGAAATATCTCCTAGGAAAAACAATTGACTTGGAAAACAGATCTAGGAGAGACAATCTAAGGATTATTGGACTTCCTGAAAGCCATGATGAAAAAAAGAACCTAGATACTATCTTTCAAGAAATCATGAAAGAAAACTGCCCTGAGGTTGTAGAATCAGAAGGCAAAATCACCATTGAAAGAATTCACTGTTCACTTCCTGAAAGAGACCTCAAAATTAAAACCCCAAGGAATATCGTGGCTAAATTTCAGGGCTATCACACCAAAGAAAAGATATTGCTAGCAGCTAGAAAGAAACAATTCAAATACAGAGGAACTGTAATTAGAATCACATGAGATTAAATTAGGCAAGACGTATATAGTACTTTATTCCCTTTCATGTTCTCCATGATTCAGTAAAACCAGCTTCTTTGCTGTTCCCTTTACAAGACACTCCTTTCTTTCTTCTAAGAGGATCCCAATTTACCTTGTAAATATCGTGTTTGTATATAGTTGTCTGCATATTGTCTCCTCCATTGGATTTTGAGATTTTTGAAAGCAGGGAGTGTTTTTTGCTTTTTTGTTTGTTTGTTTGTTTTTAATATATCGCTAACACTTAGCATAGTGCCTTGCACATAGTAGGTGCTGAATAAATGCTTAAGAGTTGATCTAAGATTCTTTCAAACTTAGATCCTGTGATTTATTGGGAGAATAGGGGGAAAAGAAGCCAAGAGCTACATAAGGGGTAGAAAACCAAAAACTCATATGCTAATTTTCAGGACCAGGCCTGTTGGTCAGCATTTTCTAAATCCTATTGGCATTCTTTGGCATCCTAAATCCCTCATTGGTCTAGCAAAGCTCCAATTCAACCCCCAAATAGTACAACTGTTTTTGATTAGGCAGGACTTTCTGGGAAATAAAAGCATATCACAACTATTCTCCATCCTTCTACCCCATTTAGGAAACTTGCCAAAAGCCTTCATTTGAAAAAACCAAAGTGTGAAATGCTTTTCACTCCACTGAAAGGTGTTCCTAAGAACCAGAACATAGCAATGCATGAAGAGTCATTTATAGCTGAATGTCTAACCCTAATTGGAAAACTGAATTACTCATCCAGACATGTGACAGACACCTTGACCTGGATGAATAGTGGAGAAAATTCTTTATCCTCTCCTCTCCCTCTGGTGTCCTTGACAATTTGTTTTATTTACAGTCACCCTTTCAAAGACAAGAAAATTCAGATATAACACTGGTAAGGATTCAAAAAAAAAAAAAAAAAAAACCAATAACAAAACTGCATTGTTTCAGGGCATTCTTTTCTTAAATTTTAATTTCCTGGTAAATCTTCCCTAAATCAAATACAGGCACAAAATAAGGCATGTAAATGGCATCAGTCAAGGACAGAATGTCAAACCATATTTTCACTTTGTTAGGTCTCATAATTTCCTCCCCACTGGATAATATTAGTCTGGTCACAGTTATTATTTGCATCATGAGTAAAAATGAATTACCCACAGGGTTTACTAGGAAAAAAATATTTTATTGCAAAAGAAAAAACTTTAGCTTATCAAAATCTTGCAAGATAAAGAAATAGCTGCAAATTCCTTGAGGAAAGTTAAATAATATAATGAAACCTTTCCCTAAAGAAAATAAAATTTTCTTTTACCAGTATGGATTTCAACCTTAAATAGTAATTTCATGAATTGTTGTTAAAAAAAAAAAATCATTATCTGATGGCACCTGGGGATGAGTTTCTTAGAATTTAATTAAAAGTCTCAGGCAACAGAGAATTTCATCTTTACACCAAGATGAGGTAATAAGTTTTACTTTACAATAAGGCAAATAATTCCCTAAAGGAAAGCTTATTATTGAGGAAACTAGGTATATAAAAAAATGAATGATAACAATAAAAATGTATTCTGTACCTGAGTTGATCAATAGCAAGTATTTATTAAGCACCTATTATGGGCCAATTTTGTGCCAAGTATATAGAGATAGCTGAGAAATATTAATTTTTAATTGGAGAATTTATTAAAGTTGACTGGCCCATGGGATTCCCATCCAAAGGGCATGTCCTGGAACAAAAGGACATAGGGCCTTTTATAGGGTCTAAAGAAACCAGCAAACAGATTAGCCTCTTCCTTATCTGACATATTTGCAACTTTTTGTTAAAGGGATATATCAAAGACAGGGGCAGGGAGGCAAAAGTTTTGCATGAAATTTCCACTACTAATGTTATGCAGTAGAGAAGTCAAGAGTGCAAAAGGGGTTTAGGACTGCTAGGTCATTTAAAATTCTCAAACCAGATTTCCTGGGGGATACACATTATGGTTGTAACACCAACCACTGGGGTAGGCACTGAGAATACAAATAAGAATACAGTTGATCCTGCTTTCAGTGAATTTATATTCTAAAGGAGGTAAAATAATTTTTATACATATATGCATAAATATAAAGTTAATAAATGCATATATCCACAAAGCAGTTAAATGCAAAGTACTGCAAGAGAAAAGAAAAAGAGAAGAAAGAGAGAGACAAAGACAGGAGAGAGAAAGAGAAAAAGGGAAGGAGGGAGGAAAGGAGAGTGAAAGAAAAAACAAACAAACAAACAAACAAAAACAGAGAAAGACCAGCAGTTGGGAAGGATGGGGAAAGGCTTCCTGAAAAAGATGGCATGTAGACTGCATCTAAAAGATATCTATTTTGCCAATCTGGGTTATACTGTACCTCACAGTACTCAGTTATACTTTTATAGGAGGCAGGACAACAGATAGCCAAACTACAGTTACAATGTGCAAAATGGGGATTTTAAAAAAGATTTTAGGCAAAAATAGATTGTGATCTGAATATGCCTGGCTTCCACAAGACACTGATTGATCCCTCTACCCAACTTCATCCCTTTTCCATCTCCTTTCTTCTGAATTTAATTTCTCTGTGCCTGTTTTCATTGGCTCTGCAGTTATCATTTAATTCTTTGTAATTGTACCCCTCTTGCCTAGCTCAGTGCCTTGGCATATACATAGGATCTTAAAAATTCGTGTTCATTTCCCTTGGTCCCAGTTTATCATCTCACTATCCTATTCTCTAACTTATGGGCTAGACTAGAACTAAATAGTTCAGTGGATAGAAGATGACTATGACCCTAGGCAAATAATTTATCTTCAGGTTGTCTTAGATCTATTATCTGTAAATGGGAATAATAATAGAACCTTCTGACTTATGGTTGTTGTGAGGATCAAAAGAAATAAAATTTTAAAGTTTAGCAGAGTGTCTGGTCCATAGTAGTTCCTTAATAAATAGTAGATACTAATAAATGCTTATTCTCTTCATCTCCTCCCCTCCACTCCCACTATACTGGAGCAACTATCTATTCTATCTGAAACTAGTCCTCTAACTTGAGCTATATCTAAAACAGTCTTCAGTTGTGAAGATTCAGGGTCTTAATAGATTTGAGCAAGTTTTAAAAATGTTACTCTATGATAAAACTATTTTGCAGTGATAAAATGCCTTTTCTGAGAATTTCACATTAATCTTTTATATCTGAAGTAATTACCATTAAGCAATATTATTAAAGTAGAATAGATTTAGTCAAGAAAACTGTCTTGCAAATGAAAGGGATTTTTTTTTAATTAAAGCTTTTTATTTGCAAAACATATGCATGGGTAATTTTTCAACACTGACTCTTGCAAAGCTTTTTGTTACAAATTTTTCCCCCCTATTCCCCACTCTCTCCCCTGGATGGCAGGAATTCTAATATATGTTAATTATGTTAAAATACTTGACAAATAGAATATGTGTAAATATGTATATATTTATACAGTTATCTTGCTGTACAAGAAAAATCAGATCTACAAGAAAAAAAAATCTGAGAAGGGAAACATAATGCAAGCAAACATCAATAGAGAGCATGAAAATGTTATGTTGTGGTCCACATTTCATATCCCTCTCTCTGGGTGTATATGGCTTTCTTCACTAAACAACTGGAACTAGTTTGAGACATTTCATTGTTGAAGAGAGCCATGTCCATCAGAATTGATCATCATATTGTCTTGTTGTTGCTGTGTATAATTATCTCCTGGTTCTGCTGATTTCACTCAGCATCAGTTCATGCAAGTCTCTCCAGGCCTCTCTGAAATCATCCTGCTGGTTACAGAAAAATAATATTCCATAACATTCGTATACCATAATTTGTTCAGCAATTCTCCAATTGATGGGCATCCATTCAGTTTCCAATTTCTAGCCACTACAAAAAGGGCTGCCACAAACATTCTTGCACATGTGGGTGCCTTTCCCTCCTCTAAGATCTCTTTGGGATAGTTTGATAACTTTTTGAGCATAGTTCCAAATTGCTGTCCAGAATGGTTGGATCCACTCACAGTTCCACCAACAACGTATTAGTGTCCCAGTTTTCCCACATCCCCTCCAACATTCATCATTATCTTTTCCTGTCATCTTAGTCAATCTGACAAGTGTGTAGTGGTATCTCAGAGTTGTCTTAATTTGTATTTCGCTGATCAATAATGACTTGGAGCAACTTTTCATATGACTAGAAAATGAATGAGATTGGGAAAAATTTGTAACAGAAAGCTTTGTAAGGGTTAATGGGTTTTTTTTTAATTAAAGCTTTTTATTTGTATAACATATGTATGGGTAGCTCCCCAGCATTGATCTTTACAAAAATTTCCATTACAAATTTTACCCCCAGTCCCCTCCCCTCCCCTAGATGGCAGGAAGTCCACTACATGTTAACAATGTTGAAATACTTGACAAATTGTGCAAGAAAAATCCTATCTACAAGAAAAAAAAAA
>JAJPUD010032456.1:0-11912 GCA_023553655.1 Myrmecobius fasciatus
AAGATTAGGAGGGAAGCATCAAATTGGGAAATCATCTTTACATTTAAGGGTTCTGATAAAGGCCTCATTTCTAAAATATATAGAGAATTGTCTCATATATATATATATATAAGAATTCAAGCTACTCTTGAATAGATAAGGGGTCAAGGGATATGAACAGACAATTTTCAGATGATGAAATTAAAACCATCTCTAGTCATATGAAAAGTTGCTCCAAATCATTATTGATCAGAGAAATGCAAATTAGGACAACTCTGAGGTACCACTACGCACCTGTCAGATTGGCTAAAATGACAGGAAAAGATAACGATATATGTTGGAGGGGATGTGGGAAAACTGGGACACTAATACATTGTTGGTGGAACTGTGAACGGATCCAACCATTCTGGAGAGCAATTTGGAGCTACGCTCAAAAAATTATCAAACTGTGCATACCCTTTGACCCAGCAGTGTTTCTATTGGGCCTATATCCCAAAGAGATCTTAGAGGAGGGAAAGGGACCCACATGTGCAAGAATGTTTGTGGCAGCCCTTTTTGTAGTGGCTAGAAACTGGAAACTGAAGGGATGCCCATCAATTGGAGAGTGGCTGAATAAATTATGGTATATGAATGTTATGGATTATTATTGCTGTGTAAAAAATGACCAGCAGGATGATTTCAGAGAGGCCTGGAGAGACTTGCATGAACTGATGCTGAGTGAAACGAGCAGAACCAGGAGATCATTGTACAGAGCAACAACAATTCTATGTGATGATCAATTCTGATGGACATGGCTCTCTGCAACAAAGAAATGTCTCAAACCAGTTCCAATTGTTCACTGAAGAAAACCATATACACCCAGAGAGAGGAATATGAAATATGGACCACAACGTAACATTTTCATGACCTCTATTGATGTTTTCTTGAATTGTGTTGCCTTTCTCTGGTTTTCTTTTTTTTTTTTTCTTGTAGATGCGATTTTTCTTACATAGCTTGTCAAGTATTATTACATTATTAACATGTAGTGGACTTCCTGCCATCTAGGGGAGGGGAGGGGACTGGGGGTAAATGTTGTAATGGAGAGCTTTGTAAAGATCAATGCTGGGGAACTACCCATACATATGTTATACAAATAAAAAGCTTTAATAAAAAAAATAAATAAAGTTTTCAGTTTGGTATCATATATAAAAATCGTGTTCTTCATTTTTATTCATTATTCATATGGAAGAGAATATATGTTGCACACAAAGACTAAATAAAATGGTTAATTGTAGAAAATCATATTTATTGTAATATGCAATCCTATTTTTGGCCTGTTTTTTTTTTAACTAGCTCAAAATCTTATTAGCCACATTTCTTCATCTTCGTGCTAAAGCTATATACACACAACAACTCACACACAGAAACATATACACACACATAAGTGTAATTGTAAGTTGACTGCATCAGATACATGTTACAATACAAAATGAATATTGAACACAATGAACTCTTTTTTTTCACTGTGTTAGAGAAAAAAGATGATCCTGCCCCTCAAGGAAAAACAAATAAACTAACCAAGATCTAGGAAAATTTGAACAGGGACATAATTCTGTATTTTGGGGTGAAAGATTTTTATACTTTATGTATATTCTACATGTTCTTTATATGTAGTAAGTTACTAGCTTGGTGTAGCCTGAATTCCTTTGGCTTTAGAGGGTTAGGAAGAGTAAATTAAAATAAATGTTAGAAATTGAAATATATTCCCAAAACTTAGCATCGGGCCTATTATATATATGATTAATAAATGCTTATTGACTTCATTTAAATATTGGAATGAAAGAAACTTATAGGAATTAATTTTATTATTGACAAGGAAACAAATTGTATTTATGTTGATGTGATCCATAGTGCTTGTTACACTATGGATCATATTTTTATTATTTTTTCTTTTAAGCTGTAATAATATTGAAATGTTGTATTAATTATTTCTGTCTGGTGCTGGAGGGAAAATTACAGTAATAATCATGTATATGAGAGGCTCCTGACACAATGGAAAGGTGACACTTATGGATAAATATCTTAAAAAATGAAATAACTGATGGTTTTCATGTCAAAAAAGAAAGTTGGTTTTCTCTCAGTACTGTAACTTTCATACATAGAACCAATGCATTCATTAGAATAAAGAAAATACTGAAGTAATTATAAAGTAATTGTGTGGCAGTTTAAAATTTTCATTTCTCCTCCTAATATTCTAAATGAAATTATCATTGACTGTAACCTTTAGACACTTATTACAAAATCTATCTTGAAGTTTTGATATTTAATATTGTGACCTCTGATTTTTCTTATTTTAGTAAAGTATAATGTTTTATACTTTAAAATGTGATTTTACCTTTTTAATCTCCTTTCATCTTTATGAAATTAAATTAAGATAGGAAAAATAGTGAATACTGCCCACATTGGTTTTCAGTTAATTGAAAAGGAAAGATGCAGAGTGACATAATTCAAACTACATGCTCAGTTTTGCCTTAATGATAACTAGAACTTAGATCTATCTCCACAAGTCATCTAATTATAATATTTCTTCTGTTCCTATGATTTACATTTTCACAAGGGGAACTTCTATAGTTTTGTAGGGAACTTTGGCCATGACAATAAATTATGGAGATATAAACTCAGTTCTAAAATTTGGGAATATTTATCCATGCAACTGGTTTCGCGGCCCAAATAAAGGATCTATACGCACATCAAATACAGCATTATTCAGAAGTTTCATTCTCTGGTGTTTTTAGGTTTTGAAACTATATTCAAAATGCTATGGTATCTTCAAAAGGATTATTCAAAAACATATGAAATATAATAAAATGTAGTTAATACTTTATGTTTAAATATTAAAAAGTTTTTTCTATTAAATAAGATATATCAGTTTCCCTTGACCTCCATAACAACTTTGAGATTTTTATGAATCTCTGCTTTCATAGGTATTAATAATTTCTCTTCATATTCACATAAATCACCTCACCAGGCCATGCCAATATTATTCATTAATTTACACAAATTCTGCAGAGAAAATGCACCCAATTGCTTGAGAGTATTTTATCTGTTCATCAAATATCACAGGGATACCTTTATGCTATTTGAATTTTCATCTGCTATCTCTCATTGTCACTATATGTCCACTTTGCTTCTTTCTCTGGTCATATTCATCCTTGAGGAAATCATTAAACATTCTCTCTTTTTTGAGTGCTAAGAATCCTAAGACAAAAAATTTCTATGTCATCAAGATACTGTTGTAGGGAAAGGAAGAAAGAAGGGAGAGAAAACAATAAATACATTGGTAAGGAAATATAAATTAATTTGGGAGAGTAGATTAATAATTAAGTCCATCTTGAAAGGTATTTTAAAGGGAAAAAAGGTACATCCAGTTTTTATATTTTTCTAAGAATCCCAAGAGGCAGAGATAAACAGAGAAAAGTCTAGTTAACCTTTCCATATCATGGGAGTTGGAAGCATTCTGCTCCAGCAATCTAAAAAAATCATTAAAATTTTTGAACCTTGCTTAATACCAGAAAAGAAGTCTGAATTTTTTCATTTTTATGAGGTATTTACAGTAACTTGTTATAAAATTTGGGTTGTTTAATTCTTATTTCATTTAAAAAGAAATTGTATATATGTTTGGTATTTTAAGATAAACTTAGCATTATGTAATACTATGTGTATATTTTGTATATTTTATGCATTTCTGAGTTTCTAATTTTTTTCTGTTTTCTCATGACCTTGTAGAGCTATCTATGGCTTTGGCAAGCCTCCCAAAAAATTCCCATTTAATTTCTTATGCTGACCTATAATATATTGAAACTCTAATGGGAAAGTTACCATGCAGAAGGAATAACTGTGTCAAGTATGAGGGAAAGCATGTGGAGAAGCACAGAAACAGAAAGTTGAATATCAAATATGGAGAACACCTTCCAGGCCATTTTCGTTGACAAAATCAAGTATATAAGTGGGCAGAAAAAGAACTAAGCCTGGGAAGATAGTTTGGAAGACATCTAGTGAAAAGCTTTAAATGTTAAACAGGAAATATGATATCTTAGTAGCAATAGGGAAGTATTAAGCTTCTTGAGGAGGAGTGTCCTGTGGTCAGATTATACTTTATAAATATTAGCTTAGCAACTATGCAGATGATACGATCCTATTATAATATCTAGGTGGGATAATAGAGCACTAGATCTGGAATCATGAATACCTCAGTTCAAATTCAATATCAAACACTTTACTGTGTGGCTCAGGGTAAATCATTTAACCTCTGTCTCCCTCAGTTTTCTCAAATGTAAAATAAGGATATAATAATAGCAACTTCTAATTTTTGTGAGAATTAAAAGGTATAATATTTGTATAGCACAAGCAAAAAAGTGCTTGATACACAATAGACATTTAATAAATAATTTTTATCTATTATATCTAAGATCAATATAAAATAGTATTTTTTAGCATCAAAAACCCAGTATAAGATTTCTCCCCTGCTCCCTCTTCTTTTCCCAAATAATTTACTGTGCACTGTGTCATTCAATAATAATGGGCTTGATACAAGTGGCCACCAGAAATGAGACATTCATTTTCTGATTTCTGGCATTTTCACCACCTTTTCCACATGCCTAGAATTCTTCTTTCCTCCTGGATACCTTGATTTGCTTCAAGTTTCAGAAAAATTCTTTGTTCTGCACTGGTCTTGCCAGGCCTTCCTTAATTCTAGCATCTTTCTTCTCATGATTATTTGTAATTTATTCTGTATACACCTTGTTTATAAATAATGCTTTGATTATTGTCTTCTTCTTTAAATTATGAATTCGTTGAGGGTGGGACCTGGTTTTTACTTTTTTGTATCTTCAGGACTTAGAACAATCCTTGGCCCTTAATAGACACTTATACATGATTATTGATTGAAGCTGTAACATTGTATAGCTAAGAACTGAAGAGTACTTAAACTAGGGTACTTTTTTCTTCCCTCCTCCTTGCCCCAGAGATGGCTACCATTAGACGTAAATAAGGATAGGGGGTGTTCAGAGAAGACTAGCACCTCTGGTGTGAAGTCTTCCAAGCCCTTTACAAGGCTGCTTTCCACTTCTGGTGTCCACCTGATTCACCTAATTCTCACCTGTGATATGAAGAAGCTGTAGCATGGACCATGATCACAACATGGAAAATAATTTTGGGAGATGGGCTAAACCAGGTGGTTTATATAGTGTATGTACACATGTTTATACACATCTTTCATATATATGAATGTGGATATCTGGATATGTGTGTGTGTGTAATATTATTCTATACATACTTCTCTTGATTAATTCTTTCTCTGGGGCAGATAGTTTGTAGTTGATTTGGGCATTTATAGTAGTCAAAATAACTTATTTGCTCAATGTGTTCTTTAAAAAAATATTGATGTTCCTGTATATAATATTCTCTTATTACCAAAAGATTTGCATATTTTAATAACTCATTGAGCATAATTCCAGATTGCTCTCCAAAATGGTGATTTATAATTCTGCAGATAACAAATGTATCCCAATTTTTCACATCTTCTCCAATACTTGTCACTTCCCCCACCTATCATTTTATCCAAACTGGTAGGTTTAAAATGATATCTCATGGTTTCAATCTGTATTTCTTTAAACAATAATGATTTAGAGTATTTTAACTATAACTATAAATCATTTAGATTTTTTTCATTGGAAAACCATGATAGGTCCTTTGAAAAAATAGGGGGGGGCTCATATGGAGGTAGTGAGGTGAAAATATCTAATCATAATCTATCTGCATGTTTTTAAATGTATTTGTGAGTATTTATTTTTATTGAGAAGTTTTCATTCAATGAAAACAACTGAATTCCCTAAATTTAAATGAAAATGTGCTTAATTTTTGCTTATTCTTTAGTCATCAGCTTAGCTCATTTTTCTTCAGCATTTCTTTCCTTCATTCTCACACACACTAACATACAACACAAATATATATCCACACTATGATAGTTTGCTTGCTTAAGTATATGTCATAGTCTGAGAAATGTGTTTTTTGATCTATCTTAATTTTCTAGAAATTTTCCTTTCAATCATATTTAAATATCCTGATGTTTTGTGATTTGGACAGTATAGTATTTCTTTAACTGCCATCCATTTTGATATTATTATGATTCATAAAATAATCTTTATGATTTCATATAGTCAAAAACAAATTCAACAACCTGGGTCAAATTTCTGCAACTGAATTCAGTAAAATTTACTGAAGAGCAAATATGAGGTTTATTATTCAAAGCCATTTCAGCTCAGAACTTGACAGAGTATAATTCTGATGACAGTGTTAGAGAAAACTTGGAGTTACTTCTGTGTTATTGTAGAATCATTTTAATGAAAAACAGACTAAATTTTATATATGCATTAATTGTTTATCATGTACCTATTACATTCTATTCACTAAGTTAAGAGCTGGAGAGCAAAATAAAGGCAAAAATTTTTTCTCCCTTCAAGGATCTCACAGTCTAATGAGTAAGTCATCTTGCAGAAACAAAAAAAAAATTTAAAACAAGAAATTTGCAGTATAAATTTGGAAAGTCTCAGCATTAAGTGAGGACAGAAATGTCTTATGTAGACAACAGAGTTTTAGCTGGGATTTAAAGAAATCCAGGGAAACCAGGAAATAAAATTGAAGATGGAAAGAATTCCAGGCAAGTGGACCAAACAGTGAACAAGTTCAGATTTGGCAGATTGACTACAAAGTTCAAGCAAAGCAAAAAACAAAACAAAACAAAAACAAAAACAAAAACAGTTTTAAAAATTTCATTCCTAATTCATTGGCTTGTTTTTTTTCTCTTTTTAATTTGCACATTTAGATATATATTTTCCCCTTCCTTTTTTGTTTTCATCATATTTTCTTTTTTTAAATGTATTTATTTTAATACACATTGCTTTATGAATCATGTTGAGAGAAAAAAATCAGAACAAAAGGGAGAAACAATGAGGGAGAAAAAAGAAACAGAAAACAAAGAAGTGAATATAGCATGTGTTGATTTACATTGACTCTCCATAGTTCTTTTTCTGGATGCAGATGTCATTTTCTATCCAAAGAACATTGGGATTACTTGGATCACTGAACCACTGAAAAGAATCAAGATATCATTACACATTCTTGCTGTTGTTGTATACAATATAGTCCGGGTTCTATTTGTTTTTCTCAGCATCAGTTCATGTGAATTTTTCCAAGAATTTCTAAAATCAGCTTATTCATTTTTTTTATAAAATAAGTATATTCCATCTACAGCTTATTCAACCATTCTCCAATTGATGAGCATCTACTCCTTTTCCAATTCTTTGCTACCACAAAAAAGAGTTGGAACAAATATTTTGGTACATGTTCGTTCTTTTCCATCTTTTATGATTCCCTTGGGACACAGACCCAGTAGTGGTCTGCTGGTAAAAGGGTATGTATGGTTTGAAAGCCCTTTGGGAATAAATCTTGATTGATATCCAGAATGGTTGCATCATCTCACAGCTCCACCAGCAATGCGTTAGTTCCCAGTTTTCCTCTATCTCATCCAACATTGATCATTATCTTTTTTCTGCCATCTTTACCAATTTGAAAGAGGTGAGGTGGTACTTCAAAATTGTTTTAATTTGCATTTCTCTCATCCATAGTGTTTTAGAGCATATTTTCTTAAGGGGGGAAAGGAGGCAAAATAAAGTAAAAATAAAGGAGGTAAAATAAGGCAAAATCTCACAAAGAGACATAGAAAATCTAATATAATTGAGGGAAATAAGGGAGGGCGATGAGTATTGTGTAAACCTTACTCTCATTAGATTGGACTCAAAGAGAGTATATCAGACACATTTGGCTTCAAAGAAAGGCCTGACCCTCCTTGTGGGAAGGTGGGAAGGAGGGGAGAAAAGGAAAGGGATAAACTAATAGAAAGATTAGGGGAAAGGTATAAATGGGAGGGAGGGACTCTAAAGGGAGGAGGATTATTGGTGGGAGGTGGTCATCAAGAGCAAAGTACCGGGGAGGGGGGAAGGGAGAGAGGGGAAAGGGAAGAGAAAATCATAACTCTGGGTAAATAAGATGGCAGGGAATACAGATATAGTTATTTTAACTGTGAATGTGAATGGGATGATCTCTCCCATAAAACGGAAGCGGGTAGTGGACTGGATGAAAAGCCAAAATCCTACAATATGTTGTTTACAAGAAACACATCTAAAGCGTAGAGATACATACAGAGTGAAGGTAAAGGGCTGGAGCAGAATCTTCTATGCTTCAGGTGAACAAAGAAAGGCAGGGGTAGCAATCCTTATCTCAGATCAAGTAAAAACAAAAATAGATCTAATTAAAAGAGATAAGAAAAGAAACTATATTTTACTAAAGGGTACCATAGACAATGAAGCGGTATCAATACTAAACATATATGCACCAATCGGTATAGGATCCAAATTCCTAGAGGAGAAACTAACAGAGATGCAAGGAGAAATAGACAGTAATACTACACTAGTGGGGGATCTCAACCTTGCTCTCTCAGAATTCGATAAATCAAATCACAAAATAAATAAGAAAGAAGCTAGGGAGGTTAACAAAAGGCTAGAAAAGTTAGGTATGATAGATATCTGGAGGAAATTGAATGGTGTTAGAAGGGAGTATTCTTTTTTCTCAGGGGTTCATGGAACGTATACAAAAATTGATCATGTGTTAGGGCATAAAAACCTGAAAATCAAATGCAGAAAAGCAGAAATAGTAAATGCATCCTTCTCAGATCATGATGCAATAAAACTCACATGTAATATAAGGCCAGGAGAAAATAAACCACAAGTTATTTGGAAATTAAATAAACTAATCCTGAAAAATGAATGGATGAAAGAGCAAATTATACACACAATCGAAAAATTCATATAGGAGAATGACAACAATGAGACAACATACCAAAATTTGTGGGACAAGGCTAAAGCGGTTATAAGGGGGTAATTTTATATCTCTAGATGCTTACTTGCATAAAACAGAGAAAGAGAAGATCAATGAACTGGGCTTACAATTAAAAAAGCTAGAGAAAGACAAAATTAAAAACCCTCAATTAAATACCAAATTGGAAATTCTGAAAATTAAAGGGAAGATCAATAAAATTGAAAATAAGAAAACTATTTAATTAATAAATAAAAATAATAGTTGGTTTTATAAAAAAACCCCAACAAAATAGATAAGCCTTTAGTTAATTTGATTAGAAAAAGGAAAGAGGAAAATCAAATTATTAGTCCGAAAAATGATAAGGGAGAAATTTCCTCCAATGAAGAGGAAATTAGAGTAACAATTAGGAGTTTCTTTGCCCAACTTTATGCCAATAAATTTGATAATGTAAATGAAATGGAGGAATATCTGCAAAAATATAGATTGCCAAGGTTAACAGAAGAGGAAATACATTATTTAAATAGCCCTATTTTGGAAAAAGTAATAGAACAAGCTATTAATCAACTCCCTAAGAAAAAATCTCGAGGACCAGATGGATTTACATGTGAATTTTACCAAACATTCAAAGAACAATTAATCCCAATACTATATAAGCTATTTGAAAAAATAGGGAAAGAAGGTGCACTACCAAATTCCTTCTATGACACAGATATGGTGCTGATCGCTAAACCAGGTAGGGAGAAAACTGAGAAAGAAAGCTATAAATCCATTTCCCTAATGAATATTGATGCAAAAATTTTAAATAAGATTTTAGCAACAAGATTACAGAAAGTCATCCCCAGGTGAATACACCATGACCAAGTAGGATTTATACCAGGAATGCAGGGCTGGTTCAATATTAGGAAAACTGTTACAATAATCAATTATATTAATAACCAAATTAATAAAAACCATATGATTATCTCAATAGATGCAGAAAAAGCCTCTGATAAAATCCAACATCCATTACTGTTAAAACACTGGAGAGTATAGGAATAAATGGGCTTTTCCTTAAAATGATTAGTAGTATCTACTTAAAACCTTCAGCAAGCATCATATGTAATGGAGTCAAACTAGAACCATTCCCAATAAGATCAGGAGGGAAACAAGACAGCCAACTGTCACCATTATTATTTAATATTGTCTTAGAAATGTTAGCTTTGGCAGTAAGAGAAGAAAAAGAGATTATAGTAATTAGAGTAGGTAATGACGAAACCAAATTATCACTCTTTGCAGGTGACATGATGATATACTTAGAGAACCCTAAAGACTCAACTAAAAACTACTAGAAACAATTTACAACTTTAGCAAACTTGCAGGATACAAAATAAATCCACATAAATCATAAGCATTTTTATATATTACCAATAAAGTTCAGCAGCAAGAGATACAAAAAGAAATTCCATTCAAAATAACTGTTGATAGTATAAAATATTTGGGAATTTATCTGCCAAGGGATACTGAAGAACTATATGAACTAAACTAGCAAACACATTCCACACAAATAAAATCAGACCTAGTCAATTTGTAAAAGTTAAAATGCCCAGAGGTAGGCCGAGCGAATATAATAAAAATGACAATATTACCCAAACTAATTTACTTATTTAGTGCCATACCGATCAAACTCCCAAGAAATTATCTTACAGATCCAGAAAAAATAGTACCAAAGTTCATTTGGAAAAACAAAAGGTCAAGAATTTCAAGGGGATTAATGAAAAAAAAAGGCAGATGAAGGTGGACTTGCTGTACCAGATCTAAAACTATATTACAAAGCAGCGGTCATCAAAACCATTTGGTACTGGCTAAGAAATAGAGTAGTCGATCAGTGGAATAGGATAGAATCACAAGACAAACTAGGCAATAACTATAGCAATTTAGTCTTTGATAAACCCAAAGACCCCAGCTTTTGGGATAAGTATTCACTATTTGACAAAAACTGCTGGGAAAACTGGAAACTAGTGTGGAAGAAATTAGGACTTGAACCACATTTCACACCACATAACAAGATAAGATCTAAATGGGTTCATGATCTGGATATAAAGAGTGATACTATAAGTAAATTGGCAGAATGTAATATAGTTTACCTCTCAGACCTATCGAGATTGAATAGATTTATGTCCAAAGAAGAACTGGAACTCTTAATTGAACACCAGATAGAAACTTTGACTATATTAAGTTAAAAAGTTTTTGTACAAACACAACCAATGCATCAAGATTAGGAGGAAGCAATAAACTGGGAAATCATCTTTACATTTAAGGGTTCTGGTAAAGGTCCCATCTCTTAAATATATAGAGAAGTGTCTCATATTTATAAAAATTCAAGCCATTCTCCAATCAATAAATGGTCAAAGGATATGAACAGACAATTTTCAGAGGATGAAATTAAAACTATTTATAGTCATATGAAAAGGTGCTCCAAATCACTATTGATCAGAGAAATGCAAATCAAGACAACGCTGAGGTACTACTACACACCTGTGAGATTGGCTAAAATGACAGGAAAAGTTAATGATGAATGTTGGAGGGGATGTGGGGGGGCTGGGACACTGATGCATTGGTGGTGGAGCTGTGAATGGATACAGCCATTCTGGAGAGCAATTTGGAGCTATGCTCAAAAAGTTATCAAACTGTGCATACCCTTTGACCCAGCAGCAATTCTATGGGGCTTATATCCCAAAGAAATCATAAAGGAAGGAAAGGGCCACACATATGCAAGAATGTTTGTGGCAGCCCTTTTTGTAGTGGCTAGAAACTGGAAATTGAATAGATGCCCTTCAATTGGAGAATGGCTGAATAAATTATGGTATATGAATATCATGGAAT
Organism: Myrmecobius fasciatus; assembly: GCA_023553655.1. Taxonomy (NCBI): domain Eukaryota; kingdom Metazoa; phylum Chordata; class Mammalia; order Dasyuromorphia; family Myrmecobiidae; genus Myrmecobius; species Myrmecobius fasciatus. The sequence goes on from JAJPUD010032456.1 coordinate 11,755, forward strand.
ATTATTGTTCTGTAAGAAATGACCAGCAAGATGATTTCAGAGATGCTTGGAGAGACTTACATGAAGTGATGCTGAATGAAATGAGCAGAACCAGGAGATGATTATACACCTCAACAAGAGTACTATATGACGATCAATTCTGATGGACATGGCTCTCT
>JAJPUD010032457.1:451-11912 GCA_023553655.1 Myrmecobius fasciatus
TCATGATTTCCTGGAAGATAGCATCAAGGTTCTTTTTTTCTTTGTGGTTTTCAGGGAGTCCGATAATCCTTAGATTGTCTCTCCTGGATCTGTTTTCCAAGTCAGTTGTTTTTCCTAGGAGATATTTCATATTTTCCTGTTTTTTTTCATTTTTTTTGTTTTTGTTTGACTGATTCTTGAAGTCTTATTGAGTCATTCATTTCTATTTGTTCAATTTTAATTTTTAAGGTATTATTTCCTTCAGTTATCTTTTTTAGCTCCTTTTGTAACTGGCCAATTGAATTTCTTGGTTCTATGCATTCTTTTTCCATTTTGCCAGTTTTATTTTTCAGTGAATTGTTGTCTTTTTCCAATTCACCAATTTTGTTTTTCAGTGAATTGTTTTCTTTTTCCAATTCACCAGTCTTGTTTTCCAGTTTTTCACATCTGTGTTGCAGGGCAATATAGCCTTCTTGTACTGATGTCAATTTATTTCTTCATTCTTCTTCTAGTTCTCTTTTGAGATTCTTTATGCAATCTTCCATGTAAGCCTTCTGAAAAGGGAACCAGTTCATGTCCGCCTTTATGGCTTCATCTGTTATTGTTTTCAGAATCTCAGGATCTGGGGACTGCCCTACTTTCTCTCCATAAAAGCTGTCTATGGTGAGAGCTCTCTTCTGCTTCTTGCTCATGATTTTGAGCTGAGGTATCAGTCACCAGCAGGGAATTCTGCAGCAGCAATTTCAATTTGCTCTGGAGCAGTTAGCCGAGTTGACTTCCAGGTTGGGTTTGTTCGGGCTAGATCCACACTAGGACCACACTTTCAGCTGCTCTCAATCCACCTTTTACCAAAGGCAGATGTGCCAAAGCACCTGCCTGCAAGCAGAGCAAAGTGGCCCAAGTTTCTCCCAGGGACTTCCTGGGTGGCTAAAATTTACTGCTCTGTCCCAGCCCCGACTTCCGCCCTGGGTGCCCGCTGGTGTCTGATTGTGGCCAGCTGCAGATCCCCTGTGCATCTGAAACTGACCTTCCATGGAGTTCTTTAAAAATAGATTTTTGATAGAAGTGTGTTGTAGTCCAAGTGTTTGATGGAGCCCTCACTCCAGAACCAGTTCAGAGGCTCAATTTGTCTGGGTCTGAGGGAAGATCTCAGGAGCTCACAGAAAATGATGTCTGCAGTTCACCATCTTGACTCCGCCCCCCTCTCATTTGATTTTTAAAGTCTTTGTTAGGTTCTTCTATAAATTATTTTTGGACAGAGAGTCATTTAATCTTTGGGGTAGAAGAAGGTTTTTTTTTTTTTAACTTCTATATCTTCCTTTGAAAGTAAACCCTTCTCTTCCATACTCTTCTAGCAACTTTCCATGGCTAGATTCTTTCTTCTTTGTCTGCGCATTTGTGTGTGTGTGTATGTGTGTGTGTGTGTGTGTAAGAAGAGATTTTATTTTGTTTTGTTTTGTTTTTCCTGAACAATGTAAAAAAATCTAAATATGTTAGAATAAGATTTAGGATTAACATTTGTTAAGGACCATGCTTAAGTGTGAAGGGGCAGGTCAATTCTCCTACAGCTCCCACAGCTGTGAATCATAACACCCCTGAAGGAATTGCAAATAAATCTGTACTGGCAGAGATGTTGCTTGTGAATTGGGAATGAAATAAATTGGAGGCAAAGAGGAGGGAGGTCAGAGAATGAGACTGCCTCTCAGTCTCCTTGTATTGTCATCATCCTCTTACATGAAGGGATCCATTCTGCTGGTCAGATTTAGATCCCCAGCAGCTGTTAGCAGGTTGCTCTCGTAACAAACATTCCCATTACTACCCACTACTCAATTCCTTTTCTGGACTTCACTCAGGGAATGGGAATAATTTCCTTCCTATATCTTAATTTTGAACTTATAAAAGGAAAGCTATCCTAAAGTGGATCATCTCAATAAGACCTATTAGGTTATGTTTAATGCATTTTCTTAAGAAAGGTCTTTTGTCCTTTACTTGTCTCACCTTCAAACAAGTAATTTTGGAATTTTTTTTTAGAAGAGAGAATATTTTTAATTATATATTTGTATATATGCTTTATGAATCATGATGGGAGAAAAAAATCAAAACAAAAGAGAAAAGCGATGAGAGAGAGGAAAAAAAAAAAAGAAAAAAGAAGTGAACATAGTATGTGTTGATTTACATTCAATCTCCATAGTTTTTTTTTCCCTTGTTGCAGATGGTATTTTCAATGCAAAGTCTTTTGGGCTTACCTTGGATCACTGAACCACTGAGAAGAACCAATTCTTTAACAGTGGATCATCACACATTCTTGCTGTTCTTGTGTATGATGCATTTCGGGTTCTGCTTATTTTGCTCAGCATCAGCTCATGTAAATCTTTCCAGGACTTTCTAAAATTAGCTTGTCCATCATTTTTATACAACAATAATGTTCCATTACCTACATATACTGCAAGTTATTCAGCCATTCCCAAATGATGGGCATCTACTCATTTTCCAATTTTTGGCTACCACAAAAAGAACTGCTACAAATATTTTTGCATATATGAGTACTTTTTCCTCCTTTATAATTTCCTTGGGATACAAACCCAGTTATGACATTGTTGGATCAAAGAGTATGTAGTTTGCTAGTCCTTTCAGCATAATTCCAGATTGCTCTCCAGAATAGTTAGATCATTTCACAACTCCACCAACAATGTAGTAGTGGCCTAGATTTCCCACATCTTCTCCAACATTTATCAGTATCTTTTCCTATCATCTTAGCCAATCTAAGAGGTATGAGGTGGTATGACAGAGTTGTATTTATTTGCATTTATCTAATCAATCGTGATTTAGAGCATTGTTTTTCATATGATCACAGAAAGATTTAATGTCTTCAACTGCAAATTATCTATTCATTTGACCATTTGACACAGTTCTTTATATATTTTGTATATATATATTTACACTGGCTGTAAATTTTTTTCCCAGCTTTGGACTTCATTTTTAATCTTGTTTCTGTTGGTTTTGTTTGTGCAAAAACTTTTTTTTTAATTCAATGTAATCAGAGTTGTCCATTTTGTCTTTCATCATGTTTTCTAGTTTTTCTTTGGTAACAAATTCCTCCCTTCTCCACAGATCTGATTGGTAAATTATCCCTTGCTCTTCTAATTTGCTTATGGTATCAACCTTTATACCCTATTTTGATCTTATTTTGGTGTGGGGTGTGAAATATAGGTCTATGCTGAGTTTCTACCATTATTTTGTAATTGTCCTAGCAATGTCACCCTCCTTTGTATTTTTTTCATTAATTTGCTTTATATTCTTGATCTTTTGTTCTTCCATATGTTTTGTTATTATTTTTCTAGTTCTATAAAATATTTTTGGCAATTTGATTGATATGACACTTAAAAAAGTAGACAACTTAGAATTGTCAATTTTATTATATTAGCTCTGCCTACCCATGAACAATTGATATTTTCCCAGTTGTTTAGATCTGACTTTATTTCTGTGAGAAGTGTTTTATAATTGTGTTCATATCTTTCCTGGGTTTGTCTTAGCAAGTAGATACCAAAATATATTATTTTGCCTACAGTTATTTTAAATGTATTTTTTTCTGTCTCTTGCTGCTGAGCTTTGTCAATGATATATAGAAATGCTGATGATTTATGTGAGTTCATTTTATATTCTGCAATTTTAATAAAACTGTGAATTGCTTCCAGCAGATTTTCAATGATTTTCTGGTATTCTCTAAGTATATCATCATATCATCAAAGAATGATAGCTTAATTTTCTCATTGCGTACTCTAATTCCTTTCATTTCTTTTTCTGTTCTTGTTGCTAAAGCAAGCATTTCTATACAGTGATGACAACAAATTGTTGTCACAATAGTCATCCATGTTTTCACCCCTGATCTTATTAGGAATGCTTCCAGCTTCTCTCCATTATAAATAATGCTTGCTGTTAGTTTTAGGTAGAAACTGTTTATTATTTTAAGGAATAATCCCTTTATCTCTATGGTCTCCAGTGTTTTTAAGAGGAATAGTTGCTGTATTTTGTCAAAAGCTTTTGGTGCATCTATTGATATTATCATGATTTCTGTTGGCGTTTTTTTGTGGATACAGTAGATGATGGGAATAATTTTCCTGATATTGAACCAGCCCTGCATTCCTGGTATAAATCCCACTTGGCTATAGTGTATGATCATGCTGATGAATTTCTGTTATCTCTTTGTTAATGTCATTTTTTTAAAATGAGAATTTATAAGTGTAACCACCTCTATTCTTGGGGTGTGTGGGGGGATAATGCCACTGGCCTCACTTATTTCCTCTTGGCTGGAACCCAAAACCAATAGCATTACCCTCATGTAATTGTCTGCAGCCCACAGTTATTCTATCTCATTTGGTAAACACCAGTTGTGCTGGTTCCTTTTTGCTTAAGGCTTTATCTTAGCAGCATAGCTGGTATTAGTATTCCTTATCAGCCCGGGTCCCTCAACTTCCCAGATCCAGACCCTAGATTCCCTACAATATTTCCACACTTTCATTGGAGGTGAATGTTACTGTGCTTCCTGAAGCTACCTCCAAATCCAGTTAGCTCTAGGGCTCCCCTCTTGCTGTTTCATCTGAACTATCCTGGAGAAGAACACTTCACATTAGATTAAACCCCAGTCCTCAGATCTTTCTTCAGTTCTTCCCTTCTTCTGCCTGAAATCTTATTTGTTTTTCACTGGTCTATGTTTGCCCTGAGGCTCAATTTTCTTCTGTTGGTGTGGTAAATCTGAATAGCTTTGAATTTTCTGACATGCTGTGCCATCTTCCCAGAATTTTCCCCTTTTGTTGTATTTCTAAGAATGTGCTTTATAAAAGGGGATTTGTAAAAGTTGTAGCTCTTGAAGGGCCTATTTTAATGATTGTTAAAAATGTTTCATTGACAGAACATACTATTTTTAGCTTTTGTTTCTTTTCTCTTGTGGTTTTCTCTTTTGCTTTTCTGTCACATCATGGTTAATAAAGAAAAATGTTTTAACAAGACTGCATGTATAACATATATAGGAGTAAAGAGCAAGTCTAGTCCACGTTCTCCAAAAACTCAGAATGGGGGACATATCCAAAATTCTAGATACCTACTTTTTTTACCTTACACTGAAAAGGTTACAAGTGAAGCACTCTAGCTTTATATCTACTATCCCTTTTTCTTAATATATGATTAAACTATAGGCTCTTCTTTCTATAATAGAACAGACTTCCTGATATGATTCAGAAGGAAGAACTAAAGTAAATGATTGGAAGTTACAAGGTGATGTTATAGTTTAACTGTACAAGGACCAGGTGCATTATTAGTGTCAATTGATGCAATGATTTTTAGATATTTTTCATTGAAAATATTATAATTTTTACTATATGTGTAAGTGCAATTTAAATATGAATAATTATAAGCAAGTATTGTATTTTTTTGTTTGAAATTTTTAAGATACATCATAATACTATTGCTTCTATGTACAATGCATTCTCTGTCAACTCCTTTAAGTTTCTGTTTGTCATTTGTTTTTACTTGTTTTTATGAAGCAGTTTTCTGTCTAATAAGAAAATAGGCTTCCTCACAAGATGGTGATCTGAAATATTACAGTAGAAGCTGTATGATCACTTTTCAGGAATTATAGAGAGGGAATTTTTGATTAAAGTAAAAACATTTCATAGATGATTTTTAAAGTCTTTTCCAACTCTGAATTTAAGACTTTTGTGAAAGTGCTTTATATATCAGAAAAAATTAATCTTGGAAGCCACAGTCAATATTATAGTTATAGAGGTAATTGTTTTCATTGGCCAACATTTCTCTTAATTTAATTCTTATACTATTAAAGTTCTATTGATAAATGAAAGGCAGATTTTTTAGATCCTTTGTTTTGACTTGCAATGGTGATATTTTATTTATTTACTTTTTTCTTGTTTTTGTCAAATAAATTATTTTACCTAACCACCCCAAAGAAGACAAGTATACATGAAACCATGAAAGTTTATTTACCTAGACAGACAGACAGCAGATAGATTGATATGTAGATCTCTTTAAAACATATCTCTATTGCATATACTTCATGTAATATTACAGAGAAGGCACTAGCATTTAGACTAGGAAAGACCCCTTATAGATTGGAGGATTTTAGAAACTTCACAAAATCCAGGAAATCAAGAAGGTAAAGATGAGGAAGGAGAGCAGTCGTAATTTTTAATGCCTTACTGTTATCTAAGTTAATTACCAGATACCCAGAGCACTGATCTGCTCTTTATCTCTTTAATTAATTTGTTTAGAGGTAGAAATTTCCCCCTGCCTACTGGTTTGACTAAATCCCATAAATTTTGGTATGTAGGATTATTTTTTTATTGACATCATTTACTGTATCTGTGGTTTTGTGACTCATTCTTTAGGATTTAATTACTTAGTTTCCACTTATTTTTAATATATATATTTCTACATCCCTTTACTAAATATGATTTTGTCTCAAAGGGATGCATACTTTTCTGCATTTGGTTGTACAGTTTTTATGCTTTTTTGGTCAATTTTTGTTCAGCTGCAATGTACGGATAAGGTAAAGATATATATTTTTTCTATCCTATTCAGTTTTTTTTTCCCCCCAGAGGTCTATCATACATAATTTTCTAAGACTCTATCCCTCTCCTTAACTTCTTACTTATTTGTTTTTTGGCTAGTTTTAAATAGTTCAAAGTTTGGAATGCTGAGGTTTCTAACTGGTAGAGTTTTACTGTCTACATTCTCCTGTAATTCATTTAACCTTTCCTTTAAAAATTGGGGTTCTATGTCATTTGATACAGGTAAATTAGCATTGATATTACTTTATCATTTATCATACTTTTTAGCAATATTAAATTCCCTGATTTCCCTTTATGATTAGTTCTATTTTGTTTTTGCTTTTTCTGAGATCATAATTACTATTCATGCCTTTTTTTACTTCAACTAAAGCATAATAGATTCTCCTTCTGAATCTTATTTGAACTCTGCATTCATCTTTCTGTTTCAAATGTTTCTTATAAACAATGCATTGCTGAACTCTGTTTTCCAATCCATTCTGTGCTCTACTTCTGTTTTATGGGTGAATTCATCCCATTCAAATTCACAGTTAAGATTATTTACTGTACATTTTTCTCCATGCTATTTTTTCTATTTATCTTTTTCTTTCTATCCTCTACCTCTATTAAAATCTGTCGTCTTCTAATCACTGACTACTTTTGCCCTCTCTTTTATCATCCCAACTCCTTTTTTATCCTCTTCCTACTTTACTTCCCTACTGGGTAAGATAGATTCCTATATCCAACTCTCTGTCTCTGTCTCTGTCTCTCTCTCTCTGTCTCTGTCTCTTTATCTCTCTCTCTCTGTCTCTCTGTATCTCTCTCTCTCTCTGTCTCTCTCTCTATTTCTCTCTCTCTTTTTCTTTCTCTCCCCATTAATCTATACATGTTTTCCTACTGCCATAAATCTACACATCTTTCTATACTTAACCTTTTCCTTTCCCCCCACTTATTTCTTTATAGAAATGTTTGTGTATATTCTTCCCTCTTTGAACCAATTCTGATAATACTCAAGTTAAAGTATAGTGCTTCCCCTCCATTTCCTCCTAAAGTGTTCTTTGGTGTGAGATAATTTCACCCATTCTTGCTCTTTCTTAACCTTGTGCATCTCTCTTTCTTGCTCCATTTTATGTCATTCAAAAAAAATTGATTCATTCTGGTACCCTATATTAGAATTCTTCAGATTATCATAATAATTCTTAACTTATGTTAAGTGAAGTGAATAGAACCAAGAGAATATTGTGCACAGCAACAAGAAGCTTATACAATGATCAATCTGATGGGCATAGCTCTTTTCAGGTGAGGTTCTTGAGGCCAGTTCCAATAGTCTTGTGATGGAGAGAACCATCTGTACCCAGAGAGAGGTTTGAGATGACTGAGTGTGAATCACTCACTTTTTGATCTGATTTTTTTTGTGCATCATGATAAATGTAGAAATATGTGTAGAAAAATTGCATGTACTTAACACATATTGGATTACTTGCAGTCTGGGAGGGGGAGGGAAGGGAAGGAGAAAAAAAAATTGGAACACTATGTTTTGTAAGGGTGAATATTGAAAACTACCTATGCATATGTTTTGAAAATGAAAAGATTTTTAAAAAATCAAGTTCTTAAAAGCTATATGAATCATCTTCCCATACTGAAGTATAAATTGGTTAACCTGAGTTCCTTGTGATTTCTCTTTCCTGTTTGCCTACTTATATTTCTCTTGTATTTGCAATTCAAATGTTTTTTTTAACTCTAGCCTTTTCATCAGGACTGTTTAAAAATATTTTATTTCACTAATTTTCTATTTTTGAAGGATTATACTGAGTTTTGCTGGCTAGATTATTCTTCATTATAATTTCACATAGCAAGATGAGGTTGAAATGGGTTCATGATTTAGATATAAAGGGTAATACAATTTAGGAGAACAAGAGATCATTTACCTGTCAGATCTTTGGAGAAGGCAAGAATTTATGAACAAAGAAGAATTAGAAAGCATTATGAAATCAAAACAGATAATTTTGATGTTAAATTAAAAAGGTTTTACACAACCAAAAACAATGCAGCCAAGGTTAAACTTTTGCAACAATTGTTTCTGATAAAAGCTTCATTTCTAATATATGTAGAAAACTGAGTAAAATTTATAAGAATACAAGTCATTCCCAAATTGATAAATGCTTAAATGATATGAACAGTTTTCAGATAAAGAAATTAAAAGTATCTATAGTCGTATGAAAAAAAAATGGTATAAGACAAATGCAAATTAAAACAACTCTGAAATACCACGTCATACTTATTAGATTGGCTATGAAAAGTGCTTTATAATTGTGTTCATATAGTTCCTATGTTTATCTTGGTAAGTGGACTCCCAAATATTTTATATTGTTTACAATTATTTTACATATTTATGTCTTGATGCTGGGCTTTGTTGGTAATATATAGAAATTCTAATGATTTATGTGGATTTATTTTATATTTGCATAATTTGCAAAAGTTTTTCCTTGTTTCAAGTAGTTTTTCTTTATTGATTTCTATGATTCTATACTTATAGCATTAAAAATTTGCAGTGACACTTTTGTTTCCTTATTACTTACTCTAATTTTTTCAATTTCTTTTTTTCTCATTAATAAAGTAAACATTTCTGGAACAATATTGAATAATAATGGTGATAATAGGCAACTTTGTTTCATCCTTGATGTTGCTAGGAACGCTATTAGCTTATATACCCATTACAGATAAAAATTGCTGATTGTTTTAGATAGATGCTACTCATCGTTTTAATGAAAACTCCATTTATTTCTAGGATTTCTAGTATTTTTTTATAAGGAATGGGTGCTGGATTTTTTTCAAATACTTTTTCTGCATCTATTAAGATAATTGTATGATTTCTATTAGTTTTGTTATTAACGTGGTCAATTATACACATGCTTTTTTTTATATTGAACCAGGTTTGCATTCCTATTAAAATCCCACTTAGTAATAGCATATTACACTGATGATAAATTTCTACAATTTCTTTGTTAATATTTTAGATGACCTATACTTTTTTTTATATATCTGTCTGGGCCCTTCCTGGTTTAGGTGTCCCCATAATACTCATGTCATAAAAGGAATTTGCTATGACTCCTTCTTCAAATATTTTCCCCAATAATTTATATAGCCTTGTGATTAATTGTTGTTTAAATATTTGTTAGAATTCACTTGTAAAGTCCTCTCGCCTTGGATAGTTTTTCTTAGGGAATTCCTTGATGGCTTGTTCTATTACTTTTTTCTAAAATGGGGTTATTTAAATATTTTATTTCATCCTCTATTAATCTGGGCAATTTAAATTTTGTAACTATTCATCCATTTGAATTAGAATGTCAAAATTATTGGCATACAATTGGACAAAGTAGCTCCTAATTATTGCTTTAATTTGCTCTTCATTGATTGTAGGTTCTTCCATTTTATTATTTATTTATTTATTCTAATTTAACATTTTGTTTTCTGCTTATTAAAAAAAGAATAGAAAAAAGACAGAAAAGGAAAATAAAACAAAACAGAACAGAACACTGTCATGTGCCTAGCAGAACATCAGAGAGGATTCAAAATATATAACAATAAATTACCAGTTCAAGAATTGATATATAATAGTAGAAGAAATTGTATTCATGAGTGGACATCTTTTCTTTGCCTCCTGTAAGTTGTTCTATTATTCTTGCAGCATGTTTTTTTTTTACTTTGTTTTTTATTCCTCTTTCATCACTCCCACGTTCCCTAAGCAGATTATAGTTAGGTACAAATATATTTATATATACACATATTGATATATACATAGACACACACTACATATATGTACAACTATCTATGTATATACATATATATACTTTCTCACCCACCCAGAGACCCACCCATATGTACATACATTTATATACATACATGCATAGAACAACATCCAAACATATCTCAAAAACACACACATCCCTCCAATGTCTTCTTTACTTAGCCTTTGCTTCCCCCTCTGCCTATCCCTCTGCCCTTATTTCTTTATAGATTCTGGAGGATGCTATACTTAATGACACTTATGTAGGGTTGCCTATGTAACCCCTTTCCTAAACTGTGTAGGTTTTCAGAACTATGAGCCCTCTTCTCCCCTCTAATGCACATATTGTGGGATTCTGGTTTTTAATCCAGTCTGCTATCCGCTTCCGCAAACCTCAAAATCAAATGCAGAAAGGCAGAAATACTAAATGCATCCTTTTCAGATCATGATGCAATAAAAATCATATTCAATATAAGGCCAAGAGAATTGGGCTTATTATTTAAAAAACTAGAAAAAGAACAAATTAAAAAGCCTCAATTAAATACCAAATTGGAAATTCGTTTTGTTTGTTTGTTTTTTTTTTTTTGTTTGTTTTTTTTTGCTAAGGATATTGGGGTTAAGTGACTTGCCCAGGGTCACAAAGCTGTTACGTGTCTGAGACCAGATTTGTACTCAGGTCCTCCTGACTTCAGGGCTGGTGCTCTATCCACTGCGTCACCTAGCTGCCCCCAAATTGGAAATTCTAAAAGTAAAAGGAGAAATTAATAAAATTGAAAATAAGAAAACTATTGAGTTAATAAATAAAACTAAGGGTTAACAAAATAGATAAATCTTTAGTTAATTTGATAAGAAAAAGGAAAGAGGAAAATCAAATTGTTAATCTCAAAAATGATAAGAAGAAATTTCCTCCAATGAAGAGGAAATTAAAGCAATAATTAGGAGTTACTTTGCCCAACTTTATGCCAGTAAGTTTGATAATTTAAATGACATGGAGGAATATCTACAAATATATAGATTGCCCAGGTTAACAGAAGAGGATAGAAATTATTTAAATAGCCGTATATCAGAAAAAGAAATAGAACAAGCTATTAACCAACTCCCTAAGAAAAAAAATCTCCAGGGCCAGATGGATTTACAT